>JACXGM010007153.1:17050-31326 GCA_016801145.1 Umbra pygmaea | reverse complement strand
ATAATATTTACTACTTCTACTGTTGTACATTTTCCAGACCACTGCTCAGTACATAGCATTTTATTATTATTATTACTATTGTCATTATTATTTTAAAATTCTTATATTGTTGTAATTCTTGTTTTTAAGCCCACTGCATAGAATCGCCGTGCCATGTCAAAAGAATTTCTCTGCATAGGATGATGTATGTTATTCGATGCATATGATAAATAAACAACTTTGACTTTGACACTTCCGAAAACGTTTCAGCACATTTTCGATTCACCATAAATTTTTGTTAAAATGCCAATATTTGAAATCTACACAGTTGATTTCTCGCATCAAATGATCTCAGAAGTGAATTTAGTGATGAAATAGCGTAAGAAATTGTAGAAACACGACTTTCTGTATTGACCTGTCTCGTTAAAGGAGTCTTCCACAGTAAATCAGTTTCATAGTATACCATTTACAAACGTTGCCATAGATGATTTATGTCATATACACGTTGTTGTTCAATATATCAGAGAAAAGCCGATAGTATATTTCAGTTCCTTTCGCATCCACTGGGGTGCTTCTGTATCTGTTTAATCTTGAGTTACCACAACTCCCAGAATTCTAAGTGAATTTAGTGCCCGTCCCCATTTGAACACACCGTAACAGAACATGGGCGTGTAGACAACAGTAGAGCTTGACGCTAGAAAGTTATACATATTTGTTTTTTAAATTGTAGTCTTATTTCTATTCATCATGCCCGTTTGGTGTTCTGTACCTGTTTGCAAAAATTACAAGCAAGCCCAAAAATAAGGAGTAATCTTTCACACTTTACAATACGCTTTAAAAAGTTAGGGTCTGCAGTCCGCATTTTAGGTCGGAATATTACGAAAGGGATCTACGTGCTGAATTACACTACACCCCGAAAGCGGATGAAAAGCGATGTGATCCCATCCATTTTTCTTTACGCCTGTATTCATTTTTCCTATCTCCAAGGTCCATTGGATTTCCACCGTGACGTCCGCGGGTGAAAATTCCCCGCAAAATTTCAAATCTTGCTCTTACACTAGCCATAGTGAAACATATGTGAAACATATCTCACTGTTCTACAAATGTCTGGGGGGAGCTACTAGCACCTCCAGATAGATGTAGGGTGAAGTATCCCTTTAATCTTCCCCCATTAAGGGGCGGTAACGAAATTAACAGTGAAGTTCCCGGATGTGCCGGTAGTACGTATATCGGTTCTAAATGTACATCCGACCTAAAATGCCCTTTACGTTGAACTTTATATTTACACCTGTTGCACCAGCTGGGCGTAAGCTCTCAATGAGCTACGCATAGTAGCTAGCAGACACAGCCAGGGTGCAGGGTGCTGATTTATATAAATTATTTAAAATGTATTGTTTTTCTGACTCTCTGATTGCATTAAGATTTAGTTGTAATTTCTTTGGAGAAAGACCGTTTTGTTTAATCGAAGAAGGGCAGTTTATTTACGTTAGCAGCGAACTACATGGATTATGAATCAAATGCCTGGAAATAGCCAATGTGTTTTTTGTTAAAAACGGTACTAACTACGTTAGACACAAATCTTAATCAGTCACTTTCAGCTGGGCGATCCATCCCAATATGTAAAAACATTATGTTTTCCATCACTACAGTATTGAACATTAGTGCTTGTTAAGACTGACGCCTCACAGCCCTTCCTCATGGTAAATTGTGAATATATTTTCTCTCTTTCTCAAGTTAGGATGATGCTAGTTGTTTTGTCTAACTAAAGTTGGTTAAAGCCACACATTCCATGTATTCTTGATACCGTAGTGCACAGCAATTACAGGCTTTGTAATTAGTAACACGCATTCTTTGGCTTTGTAACTCAGAACAATTAGTAAATGGGTTTAGCTATTTACATTTCTCTTGCAGGCACATCATATTTAGGGATACATTTATTATTAGTGGAATGTATAATTACATGAAAATAATATGTTTTTAAGCCAATGAAATGCAAGAATTTTAATGGTAGCTTGGAACGAAACCGTTGCCAGGGGGCAACATTGGTATGTTTAAAACTTGCTTTGTCCATTTGATCTATTTGGATTAAGAAAAGAACACTGTCTAGCAACTATCACTAGTAATATTCTGATCTCACGGACATGCATTGCTTACGGTGGACTTAGCTACAACTAGTCTTATTTTATTTTGGTACAACAGCTGTAAATTCTACTCACAACATCGGATACGAGCAATTTGCTCCACAACCTTAGCCACAAGCACGTCTTGCAATATCAAAAAATGTATGAATCTACTGCAATAATTTTTCTTTCAACCAGTAGAAAATGCTGGGAACACCTGATTATGCATGGAAAAAAATAAATTACCGTCATATACCGTGAAACCGGTAGAATTTAGAAAAATACTGTGATATACATTTTTGGTCATACCGCACAGCACTACTCTGAATGACAATATTTTATCATTTGGAATTTGGGAGAAATGCTGTCAGTAGTTTATGGAATAAAACAAAAAAATAATTTTACCCAAACACATTTACCAGGTACACATACCACAGATGATGGTTTTGTAGTGGTCTTTAAATTTTTTCCATTACTGTATAGATAGAAATAAACGTCTCTTCCATCAGCATTAAAAACCCTGAAATATTCCCCTCCCAATTGTTCTTGTCCAATTTTCCCTACTAACCCTCCTATGTTAGCAGCTCCTTATCCCCCCTCGACAGTTAATGTATGGGATGAATACGCTCACCAACTATATTTCCGCAATTTATTTCACAAGTGCTCGATCTGCACACAGGGGGTCACTGGAGAGTAACGTGACAAGGTATATAATTCCACTCATGTATCCCAAATACCGGGTAGCGCTATGCCAATTTGCACTGCCTCGTGCTGGAGGCCTGGTCAAAGTCGTAAAAGCCATAGTCTGCTCTAATCACTGGCCACATGGACCCCCCTGAAATAGTGTATGCCTCTTACACAGCCTGGAAAGTGATGTCTTAAAATTAGCTTGAGTTACACAAATAATTTTGAGGGATAATAATGTCACATACCTACCCAAATTTAAAACACTTCGTAAAGTATTCGTAAACTCTAGCTAGCTCTTAAACAAAGGACATTGTAGGCTATGGAGTTCCAGTACTAGCCTACTCTACGTGGCAAATATTTGAGGGGGAGTTTCTCAGAATTTCAATTACAAGTGTATCAAGTTTTTTTTTAAATGTCCCATTGTTCCTCCAAATACAGTGTTTGATATACAAATTTAAATGTAACAATAATTATCAATTTGCATTTCATTTAGCTCTCTTCAACATTATATATAGTGAAATATGTGCACATAATCAATGATTATAAGTGTTACAGTTTATACTTTGTGTTTTTAGTAATCACTGGGCCAAGAAAAGTATCTAACCATGTAAGCCAATTAAACACTCTTCCAAGGTTCCACCTGAGATCTTAGAGTGTGTGATGCATAATGTATGGTTCATTTCAGAAACAGGCACTCCAGCGGTGTAATGTTAGTATAAAACGGGCCTTGGAGACTAGGCTCTGGCTGTTTTAGTGAAGAAATCTGAATGGATGTAAGCTGCCAAGCAAACCTTTATATTTATTTGTTCCACTCGTCTGCCCCTCAATGAGTTTAATCAGCTGAGAAGATACTGTGAAGGGGGTGTTGCCCTACCCGCCCAGACCTTAGAGAGCTCCCCTGCACCACACACTCACAGTCAAACACACAAAACCATTCTCTGTGCCTCGATGTGAGAGTTGAGGGTCTCGCTCTCCCCTGTTGCCTTGCGGATTATCAAGTACACTTCAATTACTGCCGATCGATACACTTCTGGCTGCAAAAGGGAGGGCGAGGGAAATTAGACAGACTTTGGGTATGGCTGTGACTACAAAGCAATGGATTAACACTGATATGCATCTCTTCATTTACATCAAGAATGGGCCCTTTCTTCCCCAGCATACAGCACTCTCCTCTGCACGGACGCACATTCACACAGGCTTTAATTGAAAGGTGACTTTTTGAGAGATTGCTTCTTTAAGTGCTGTGCAAGGTGAGGGCAGGACTGTCATATACTGTAGTGGGATTACATCTGCTTTGGTTGCTATAACATTATAGAAGCAGTAGTGACTATACTCATAATCTGAACAGTGCAATACCAAAAATAAAACATTACCGAACCATTTCTTTTATAATCGAGAGTGTGTATGTCTGTGTGAGAGAGCATTGGACAATGTTTTGTACTGTGTTTGATTACAGCTTACCTACCTCACATACCAACCATGTAATTTTTGGATAACCAGCTACATTTCAAAATAACTATGGGCCAAGAACATAACTCAGTTACACTCCTGTATTCTCTACCGTCCATATGCTAAACAGCCCAACACTGTGCTCGAAACAGAGGTCTTCTGCTTCGGATCAGACATGACCGCTATCCATCACAATGTTGCAACTGGCCAAGCCACCCAAAATGTACATATTAGATGGCCCTGTCCACTTTAACTCTAGCTAACTTTGGAGCAAGTTTCTTAAACTTTTTTCGATCTCTTTTTTAAACATGTCCCAATTGTAATTATTTTTATTATGCACGCTACGTTTTTCATAGCTTGCTAGTTTACCAGACCTATGAATGTGAGCTGGTATGTACTAACGGAAAAAAAAATCACAATTTATTCTACGTCTCTAAACTATATATTGAGACTAGTGGCAGTGTGTGTGTGTGTGTGTGTGCATTTCCATTTAAAATGTTTTCTGAAAATGTGTAGACTGCATGACAAAACAACTAAACAATGCTTTGTCTAATGTGATAAAAGGATATTAATAAGAATTAGAATAGTGGCACTTACAGAACCAACAGCCAAAAAAACAGTTTACTGCCTTAAACTGCCTGTTAGCATATTTTTTTACAATAAACTAAGTACAATATAACACCACCATGGCTATTCTCCTAAAATAAGAGGAAAAGGGAAATGCAAGCTGGACTGTGGATATAAAGATAAGCAGCGGCTGTGTTCCCCCGAGATAGAATGGGAAGGCCTCCTGACCGTGGCCTCTGCCTCTGAACCCCCTCCAGGTCATCTGCCCTTGCTCCCCCACCCTTCCTTTCCACAGAGGCAGTGAAAACACTTCAACACCTGGGTTCCCCCCTCTGCGTTGCTTCACTCTGCTCATAATATTAGCAGCTAAAACTGTCAGACCCTACTTATCATTAGCATTGACAGCCATGTTGAAATTATACATTGAAAATGTATTTTGAGGAAAGAGGGATAAATGAAGCAACAATTTTTGTTTGACAGTTCACGTTCTATACTGTATATCAAAGCTCACACCAGTTTAAATGCAATCTAGTGACTCAATATATATTATCTTTCTGCAAAATTAAAAATTAGATTTTATATTTGAGAAATAAAGCATGAGTAGTATCTCTCCAATATACAACCGCTAAGGGCTTTCAACAACAAGAAACCCGGAGATTACTTATTGGTATTATAAACCAGTTATCCACACAATGATCATAAACAAGTTATTGGCTTTTAGCAAATCAGCCTTCAGGGTTCAAATCACCCAGTTCATTTTTTTGAGGGAGACACTCTGGTATCTTTTAACAAAAATAAAACACTATATTGATTAAAACAAATATTCCTTAATTTGTTTTTCTTATGTATACTGTATGATTCTTTTCACATTGGGGATACAATAGGATGAATTAAAATGCAGTACTTAGGTTGTTGTGATCATCTTAATTTAGGGCTATCTGCCACCAAATCCTTGGGTTACAGGGACTGACGAACCGTATCCACTTCTGTCCTTCCAGGGTCAGAGTCACATTACACATCACTACCCTGAGCTGGAGTGCAGCTCTGCCTCTGAAATAGCCATCCTCCACCGAATAAAGATGCCTCTCTGTTGAAAGCTTCTCAATCCACCATGAATTTGGTCTCCCCCTCCGACCCCCAATACAATCTCTCCTGCCAGCTCCCACGGTTTGTCTTTGGAAGTGATCTGTCCCTGAGTGTTGAGCGGAGCCACTCCATGTTCACATTGCCCCCAGGGGCATTCCTGCCTGCTCACTACCATTGCTTTTCTTTGTCAGCCAAATGGATACCAATTAAATCAACTGTTCTACAATTAGAATTTGGAAGAATCTATCTTGTTCAGTGTTTGAAATCCCAATGACTGACTCCCTATCTTTTTTCATTCTCTCTTGTAACCTGTTTCCTGGAATCAGTTACTGAAAGAGTAGTTATGTCCTGCAATAAGATACTCCTGGGTTTTGCCTCATGTTTGCACTATATGTTACTAGTATATTCGGCCAGATGGAATATTTTTAACGCTGCATACACAGGCTGTTTTCATGGCGATACGTAAAACATATCGCACGAAACACAACATTTGTACACATTTCGGAGCCATGGAAAAGTAAAGACTCAAAACTTTAAAAAGTCAGTTTACCTAAACCTAAACTTAGCCTCATCTTACCCTAACGTTAACGTCAATAACCTAACATGTTATGCCGGAAAATAACATTCCCCAAGTACTCCAAATTGTAACCAACTGGTCTATTCTTGGAAAGGTTCCGGGACAACGGCAATTCAATACATACGAAAGTTCACATTTCATATTGGGGCGCAGATGGCTCAGTGGGTAGTCAGAAGGTTGCCAGTTCGATTCCCCTCTGAGCCAAATGTTGTTGTGTCCTTGGGCAAGACACTTTACCCTAATTGCTCCCAGGTCGATGCTGTAAATAAAAAATTGTTCTTAGTCAACTTAAATAAAGGTAAAAAAAAAATATCCCTAAGCCTATGTCTATGTAATACAGCAACATTTTCATTACATATGGTTACCCATGTATTGCCATGAGAACAGGTAGTCATACCATGCAGTATAATATGCATACCTAAACATTTTATATATTTAATGATGTCCCTACTCTTTTGCATCAGGTTGTGCTTAGCTCAACATGTGTCATTCTAATCCAATTTTTCGTATCATAAAGGTACAGATTAAAATTCAGGGGCACAAGTGACTCATCATAATTAACTCTCATTGCAGTCTCATTTTCTCACCACACTACAAGCTTCGGCCATGTGTGATTAATAAAACATTGTTATCTGCAGAGACTGCAAATGAATTGCTTAAACACAAAACACATCATTATTGCATGTTAGTCATAATCAGAAAGTATGCTCCATTGTGTTTCTTTTGACCAGGCAACAATCTCCTGCCATTTGAAATCACATCCAGCTAAACAAACCATTGAGTCGTTACTTCCTGTGGAGAACTGATTCAAATCCCAGACCTTGCCTTAGATGAGCGCTTCAGTATCCTGCATGCCATCATCACCCAAGAGGATGAATATATCACCTGGCTGCCCACAGCCACTATAGCTCCAGATGACTGTAAATACCTATAATGTTTTGTGAACGTGTCAAAACAAAGCATGAGTTCCATACCCTACCTTCCCGGGTTTGAATTACCCAGCGTTTCCGTCCCTCTTTAAGTGGCGTTAGCTCTGTGATATGTACAAAGCAGATTAGTCTCAGGCCATTGCTGTGGTAGGCAGACATAATGTCAGTGAAGCTACATCAATGAAGTCAACAATGACATTCAGAATGTCTTGATATGAATTTGTTTTAAATATATATAAGGGGATATGATTAAAATGAGTCATGTTATCATATATTACCCTTTGTTGTCCAGAGGAACTGAATATGCTCCATTCTATCAACAACTTAAAAATCAACCACAGAAGCTGCTCGTAATGTAATAACACTGTCATTTCAAAAATAACAGAGCCATTGTTTGGCCACACTAATTCAGTTGTCTCGTTTTTTGACCTTATCGGTTCTCATTTTTAACATTAGCATTTAAGTAAATTAAGAAAGGCCAAATGTAAAAGGTTGCTGCTTGAGGCATTTTGAATCAATCAGGCAATTGGCCAATCAAGATTTTCAAGACAGTCATATTTTTGATGGCATGGGGTTACAACTTCAATACGTGCTATCCTGAAAGTAACATTAAGAAAAGAATAAAACACCATTCCTATATTGGTTATGCAATGGGGTCTATTGTGCAATAGGCTACTATAATTTAGGCTATAGGCTTGAAAACTAATTCAATTGCAATAAAAGTGCTAACTGTATTAAAATCATTATTATTAATAATCACAAATTGTTCCGGTCTTGGTATAGTGCTCTAAGCTCCTGACTGGTCTACACCTGCCCCCTGGCAATGGGGGTTCCCGTCTTGGCCGACTGGATGTGCCCTTCCTCTCTGTCCTAATATACGCGTCTCCCTTGGCTTCTGATCCTCATATACTGTCAATAATAAATATACCCCCCAAAAAGTTTACAAAAAATAAAAATAATTATAATAATCACACATGCCAGAGTTTGGAGTATTATACTACGCCCAATACGTATGTCCCTTGGTGACAGGGGTTCCACCATTCACCCAAGAGGATGAAAATTGTATTTCACATGTACTACTGTAGCTCTAGGATAAATGAAATGCATGGACCAGCCTGGGGGTCCCAAGGAGAGGTTTGAGAACCACTGTTAGGCAGCCATGCCAATGGAATAAAGGCATCAATCCATGCGAAATTAGCCTGGAAAAATTAGCTATTAGAAAAAATGTTTTCCACTTTAGAAATCTAGTATGTTGTAAATGTAGGCTATATAAAACATTCCTTTGCTTAAAGCTTTAATATATGGAATCAGTTAAATTTTTGCTTGAAGATGGACATCACCTGTCAAATTAACTTTTTCTCTTGTCAAAACTTGGAGGGGGGGGCTCGTTCGAACATGCAGTGTCTGCTACCATAGAAGGTGGTGGTTTGAGCGCAACATTTTCTGAATTTTACCCTAGAAAACACTTAACAAAATGTTGCTTTTTGGGGCATATATTCATACATAATGTATTTGTTTAAAATACATATTGAGATCATTTATTATTTTTAATCGCAGAATAATAAGAACCAGGTACTGGATAAACAGGTATGTTGAAGGAAACAGAATCAAAAGGTGCAAACAGGTCATCAGGATGCAGGTGTGTTCCAGAGGTGGACTGTACACTTCTACACCAGACTCCTGCACAAAATATCTGTTTCAACTTGAAATGAAATCACTTTCAGTATCTAGCAGGACAGTTGAGTCATCAATATTTTGAGAAATTCACTTAGTGTATTAACCTGGCCACCCTACCACCACATTCGGCAGCATCTTTTATTTTATGCAGCCTTTTACAGCTGTTCTGTTCACATAGTTAAATTTGTCTTGGAATGGTGCTTGATGATCTGGGTGACGATCTGGGTGCAATCTATTCCCCAATAGCATCTTTATAACCCATTACTACCAATTGATGGCAAATGTACCCCTCTCAATTGCCTGAAAACGCTAAGAGATTGCTCTTATGCAATGAATGAATGTCCATGTATCTTTGTTTCCTGTGCCAAAATCTTCTGCCAGATCAAAATAAGATGCCCTCTATTTGATTTCCCATGCTAGTCTATCATATTTGACAATGCATTATATGTGGTGATCATTTAACAGTTTGGTATATGGATAATCATAATTAACTGACATGGTCAAAGTATATGATTTAGAGTAAATTGTTGCAATAATTCAGAAAAATTCACTGATTAATGGTTTACATTAGTTCAAACACATACAGTAAATGAGCCCCTTGGAATGTATTCTTTCCGCAATGCCTGTTGATAACACAATAGCTAGTACTCTAGTTTGAAAATTACATTTGAACAAGGGTTCGTTACTAAAGTGTAACTTTTATGTAGATAGGCTAACAATTTTATTTATGGACTTCACCTTTATTTAAGCAGGTAGGCCTGAAAGTAAACAAACAATATGTACTTTAGGTGTAGACTTTCATCTTCAAACTAAGCATGTTGTCAAACATTTTCAATGAATTGTGTAGGAATTACTACCATGTTTATATACAGCCCCCAAACTTTTCAGGTCTCAAATGTAATTGGATAGATAAATAATGATTATTTAAATTGTGAGTTTTAATACTTGACTGCAAATTCTTTGCAGTCAATGACATCACCAGATGCTGATTTTCTTTCCTGGTGATGCTCTGCCAGACGTTTACTACAGCTGTCTTCAGTTCCTACTTGTTCTTGGGGAGTTTTGCCTTCAATTTTGCCTTCAGCACAGACCTAAATCCCCTGAATTACATTTCCAGGGAACTATATTGTAAACTCCAATTATGTTAATTATGAACATATGGAGTACTTTCACTGCGCATGAGTGTAATCAGTGTTAAATAACGTAAATATATGCTAGGGTGTGGGATGGTGGAGGGGCATTTAAGTAACCAACTGTCACCCTGATGTTTGCAAGTTCACATTCAGATGGAAGCGTTGTGTTTTTCTTTTCTCCATTCCAGCGCGATGCACAATATATTTCTCTAGACAGGCCATTATCTGTGTTTTGTAGCTAACGCTAACCCTAATCTTAATGCTAACCTTAACCTCAGTAATGTCATGCCTAACCTTAACACTAATGTTAACCATGAATGTTTTAATATAATTGGAATGTATGGAATGTTTGTCGCAAAGAAACGTAAAGATGCAACATAATAGAAGTGGTAATATAGCCTAATAGTAAAATGTGCAGCTGAAAATGTAAAACAATTAAAATATGATGGCATATAACTTAATTCATGTTTTCAAAATATGTCACTGAAAACACAGAAGTCTTGAGATCTACTGTAAATTGAACTCAGGTCAGGTATGTGACATGGACCATTGCAGAACATTCCACTTCTTTGCCTTAAAAGATTATTGGGATGCAATATGCTTTGGGCCATTGTCCATCTGCACTGTGAAGCACCACCCAATGAGTTTTGCAGCATTTGGCTGAATTAGACCAGATAATATAGCCTTAAACACTTCAGAATTCATCCTGTGGCTTTGTCAGCAGTCACATCATCAGTAAATACATTTAAACTATTTCCATTGGCAGGCATACATGCCCATGCCATAAAACTACCTTGACCAAGCTTAACAGCTGAGGTGTTATTCTTCAGATTATGAGCAGTTCCTGTCCTTCACCAGACTCTCCCCTTCATTCTGGTTAATCCTTGTCTCATCCATCTATACATTGGGTTTTGTTACAGACCTGTACATGGATTTTTTAGTTGTTTTGTGGAAAAATAAAATCTGGTCTTTTTGTTTTTCAGGCATACCAATGATTTAGATCATGTGGTAAAATCTCTGTATTTACTCTGGTGAAATCTTCTCTTTGTTGTTGACTTTCAAACAGATATCCTTATGTACTTGATCTGGCCAAATGTTGTGAAGGGGTTTTTCTTCACCAGGGAAATAATTATTCTGTCAACCACCACGGTTGTTTCAACGGCCTTTTGTGCCTTTAGGTAATCTTAAACTCAGTTGTGAATTCTTAATTTTTAAGATTGCACCACACTTCATGTTTTTGCTATCTCTCTGATGGGTTTGTTAACATTTTTCTTCCTAATGATGGCTTGCTTACTTGTTAACTAATGAGGAATGACACAAACCTGGCCAATTGTCCAATTGCTTAGATTATTTTATTTATTTGGATGTTAATACTAATAAATACCTGTGGTATATATCAATATCTAAATATTTATGGACCTGACTGTATCTGAATATTGACTGACTAGTCTACTAAGTTGCAATAATGAAACAGCTTTAAGGAATGAATTAAGTATCATAAAATCAGATTGACAGAGTAAAAAAAGAATGTTGTCACATGCAGTGATGTGGGCATTTTGATTAGAATATTGTCTGAGTTGGCACACCTGAGTTTAATCCCAATGTGGCTCTCTTAATAAGTGAATTTTTCCTAACCCTTTTGAATTCCTTGCAATAACAGAGTTGAAAAATAAAGTCCTTACATTTGAAAGTTATAGAACAACATGTATGAGTATATGAAAACACAATAGAGGGAATTTTGATTTATAGTAAACAACTTTTCAAGTGTCGATAGGTTTCATTTGTTTCAATTCTGCACAAAGCATGAAAAAGAATGAATTATCACTCTTTTTCTCAACTTTCAGTTGAAATTGGGGTGCAGATGGCTCAGTGGTTAAGGAGTCAGACTTGTAGTCAGGTGGTTGCCGGTTCAATTCCCAACTGTGCCAAATGTCATTTTGTCTTTGGGCAAGGCACTTTACACTAGCTTGCTCTAGGTTAATGCCCCTATGCTTATTGTAAGTCGCTCTGGATAAGAGCGTCAGCTAAATGACTAAAATGTAAATTTAATAGTTAAATTTCCTATTAATAATGTAATACATGTTAGGTGAAGTGAAAAAAAATGATGAATCCTGAAACATAAATCTGAAGAATGCAGTGTGGACAAACCTTTAAAGCTAGTAGAAATAATGGAATATAATCAATAAAATCAGGACCATTTTGCCCAAAAATAATATTTATCTCTAGAGTTTAATGAACTTGCATAGCCCCTCTAGATTTCTCCCTTAGAGTTGAAACTAAAAACATTCTAGTCAGGAATGCATGTGATTTTAATGAATCCAAAAGTACAGCTTTGTTTTTCCAGCTGTTGATAAAGGTTGGTTCCTAAGTGCATGAACAAAATGGTTTCTTTATTAGTTACCCCTACATTCTGTATTTGTCATTTACAGCACTATTATAGCAATATAATATAAAATACTCAAATGTTGCAAGAACAAATGGAAAAATACCATAACTTTGTTATTTAAATATTGAATGGATACTCATAATTCATTGTTACCACCCACATTTTCTTGATGTATTCTTACATAAATAAATTAGCGACTGCATTTTCCACTGGCTAATTCCAGGAGATTTTTTTTACTTCCCATCCAGACTATTCCCACACATATCTTGGCAGAGCACCTCTCTCCAGAGACATTGCTTCATGTCCAGTCAGTGAGGAAATTGTCAGGAAAATATCTACATTTCCCAGAGAGGAGTGTGGTCAAAAGTGAAAAGGAAACTACTAGACTGACTATGCAGTTAAGACAAATGGGTAGAGAATGGAAGAGAGTTTGTTTATAATAAAGAAGGAATGGAAAAACTGTTTTAGGAACCATCTTCAACTTGATTTTATTTTTAATGGTATTAAGTAACCCACAGAAGAAATACAGATCATAAAATAATACATTTCTTATTTAACTCTGACCCACAGGGGAGCATACGTGCATTGCTAATCAGTTTAACCCTGAGTTACCCGCTTGACACTGTGGTTTAACATGATCTGTAGGTGACAGCAGTGCTAGGGCCACTCTGAACTAACTGTGGCCTGATGGTGGCCTAGAGCTCCAGGCCAGGGCAAAAGCCCCGACCCCAAAGGCACACTGACCTGCTTGGCGAAACCTCTGCATCACATTTTTGACTTGCAGTTCAGAGACAATAGAAATCTCAGAGACAGAATCTTATAGACTCCTCAAGCTGCCACTATTATTCCTGGGATTATATTATCTTTATTCAAATAAGGGTTACTTTCTTTTGTTTTTTGATATATCTTGGGTTGACATTTTCTTGAGTAGTTGTTGACACTTAGTAGATGACTAGGTCAATAGTATCACCAATAGGTCACAAGCTGACAAAACTGTCAAAAATAATTGTTTTGTATGGGAAACCTTGTAGCTATCAGCACTACAAGTTGGAACTACATTCAAAAATCTTCTTTTCCTGTCAGGCATGACTTACTTGCTTTAAAATAAGTCTTGCTTATTCTGTGCTGGGGAAGAGTAAGAACATGTTATGCCTTTGAAATCATCTGGGTCCAAAATGTTACTAGGTGTTTATCTTATGTTTTTTATATTTCACTTACATGTATATTTAACCATGTAAGCCAATTGAAAACTGATTCTCATTTGCAATGGCGACCTGGTCAAGAAAAGCATGACAGTGCAACAACAATACAAAGTGACATAGATTACTCAAAGAAAACTATATTGAGTACAATGGGTGAAAGAATACACCTATACATTTCACCATAGGTGGTGGCAGAGCTACAGCGATAAAATACAGCATGCATATATAATAAACATATGGTGCATAGATAGGAGTTTACCCTAGCAGGTGAATACATATACTGTATATATATACAGTGCCTTGCGAAAGTATTCGGCCCCCTTGAACATTTCGACCTTTTGCCACATTTCAGGCTTCAAACATAAAGATATAAAACTGTAATTTTTTGTGAAGAAGCAACAACAAGTGGGACACAATCATGAAGTGGAACGAAATTTATTGGATATTTCAAACTTTTTTAACAAATAAAAAACTGACAAATTGG
>JACXGM010007153.1:0-16950 GCA_016801145.1 Umbra pygmaea | reverse complement strand
CCCTCTTTACTTTCAGTGCAGCAAACTCTCTCCAGAAGTTCAGTGAGGATCTCTGAATGATCCACTGTTGACCTAAATGAATAATGATGATACATAGAATCCACCTGTGTGTAATCAAGTCTTTGTATAAATGCACCTGCTCTGTGATAGTCTCAGAGGTCCGTTGAAAGCACAGAGAGCATCATGAAAAACAAGGAACACACCAGGCAGGTCCGAGATACTGTTGTAGAAAGGTTTAAAGCCAGATTTGGATACAGAAAGATTTCCCAAGCTTTAAACATCCCAAGGAGCACTGTGCAAGTGATAATATTACAAAGGAAGGAGTATCAGACCACTGCAAATCTACCAAGACCTGGCCGTCCCTCTAAACTTTCCGCTTATACAAGGAGAAGACTGATCAGAGATGCAGCCAAGAGGCCGATGATAACTCTGGATGAACAACAGAAATCAACAGCTGACGTGGGCGAGTCTGTCCATAGGACAACAATCAGTCATATACTGCACAAATCTGGCCTTTATGGAAGAGTGGCAAGAAGAAAGCCATTTCTGAAAGATATCCATAAAAAGTGTTGTTACTAGTTTGCCACAAGCCACCTGGGAGACACACCAAACATGTGGAAGAAGGTGCTCTGGTCAGATGAAACCAAAATCGAACTTTTTGGCAACAATGCAAAATGTTATGTTTGGCGTAAAAGCAACACAGCTCATCACCCTGAACACACCATCCCCAATGTCAAACATGGTGGTGACAGCATGCTTCTGCTTCTCTTCAGCAGAGACAGGGAAGATGGCTTAAATTGATGGGAAGATGGATGGAGCCAAATACAGGACCATTCTGGAAGAAAACCTGATGGAGTCTGCAAAAGACCTAAACCTGGGATGGAGATTAGTCTTCCAACAAGACAATGATCCAAAACATAAAGCAAAATCTACAATGGAATGGTTCACAAATAAACATATCCAGGTGTTAGAATGGCCAAGTCAAAGTCCAGACCTGAATCTAATTGAGAATCTGTGGAAAGAACTGAAAACTGCTGTTCACAAACGCTCTCAGGGTTTCCCCAGGTTTGATCACCCCAAATTTAAGACTTTTTTAAGACCTTTTTAAGACCAATTTAATGAAAATTAAGACCTAGATCGCACCCATTATGCAGCCGTATGATGACCTAATGTAGTCAGCTTGAACGTCTTCCGACACACACTGCTTCGACGTTGCTTCCCGGAACCTCCCTCACCCAATCTCTATACCTAGCATCTAAGAGCCAATGTGTATTAAAACTACACTTCCCCATTATGTCTCTCCTCTTGAGTGATTGGTTAATGTTGATCGCCGCGAGCGCGAAAACCCAAACTATTGTTTGCGCATACACCGAGAAATTAGACGTTGACGTTACGCTAAACCACGTTGTTGTTGGTTTTTCACCCATTTCACCTTGCATTGCAGTCTGGTTGACTTTAAATAAATAGACTAGTATAATGAAATTTAAGACCTTCATTTAAAAAATTAAGACTTGGACAACGGAATTTAAGACTTTTTAAGGCCTTAATTAAGGAACATGGAAGTTTAAGACCTTTTTAAGACTTTTAAGACCTCGCGGCTACCCTGGCTCTCCATCCAATTTCACTGAGCTCGAGCTGTTTTGCAAGGAGGAATGGGCATTTCAGTCTCTCGATGTGCAAAACTGATAGAGACATACCCCAAGCGACTTACAGCTGTAACCGCAGCAAAAGGTGGCGCTGCGAAGTATTAACTTAAGGGGGCTGAATTATTTTGCAAGCCCAATTTTTCAGTTTTTTATTTGTTAAAAAAGTTTGAAATATCCAATAAATTTTGTTCCACTTCATGATTGTGTCCCACTTGTTGTTGATTCTTCACAAAAAATTACAGTTTTATATCTTTAAGTTTGAAGCCTGAAATGTGGCAAAAGGTTGAAAAGCTCAAGGGGGCCTAATACTTTCTCATATATATATATATATATATATATATATATATTCTTCTGTACAACTGCAATAAAAAATATTCAACCCTCATGCTTAAATTGGATTTATCATCAAAATGTAGACTGACAGCTGTTTGCGATGAACAAGTCAAACAAAAGCAATTGAACTGCTTCACATGGTTTCCCCATATTGTAACTGCAAATGCAACTGATAATTACTTAACCAGTCTCAACATTATTCAACCCCTTCATGGCAAGCAACTTTAGTTCCCTTAGTACCCTTTATTAGAGCACCCTTTTGCTGTTATGACCTGCTGCAAACAACATGCATAGCCAGACACCAGCAGGCGTGGTTCTAGCAGGACGGCAAACACGTTTGTCTGGAAACATTATGTTATGTCGGCAACACAAACTCTGATTTGTCCTTTCAGAAAAATAGCGCTCATAATTCATTACAATAATCATTGTTAATTCATTGCATAGATACTGGGTCTATGTTAATGTGTTGATAAAATTAGCCTATTGTTGGATAAAATGGACTCTAGTGAATGTTTTTCACGTGTTTTCACATGAGACACTGACAATATATTCAATCAATTTATGTCTATAAAGATTTTGTTACTGTTTTCAATTAAACATTGTAATTGAAAACATGTTAAATGTTTTTTTTTGCAATCATATACTCTTGTTTCTTCACACACAATACAATTGCATTTGGTTACAATTCACTAGCTTTGTAATGACCTCACAATGATTATTGAAATGAATTAAAACAAGTGCTATTATTCTGAAAGGAAAAATCAGAGTTTGTGTTGTCGACATAGCATAGTGTTGCCAGGCGAACATGTTTGCCCCCATGCTAGAACTGTGCCTGGACATCAGCCTCTGGCAGTGTTTCTGAAGAATCTTTGCTCATTCCTCATGAGAAATGGCCTCCAGTTCAGCAATATTTTTGGGTTTGCGTGCTGCACCTTCTTCAAATCCCAACAGAGGTTTTCTATGGTGTTCAAGTCAGGTAACTGTGATGGCTACTATAGCATCTTCCACGACTTCTTCTGCAACCAAGACTTGGTGGTATTTGAATTATGCTTGGGATCATTGTCCTGTTGGAATGTTTTTTGATACTTCAATGAATCCAACTTGCCTTCCACATGCTGCAGGTTTTATTGTGTCAGAGGAAGCAAAGCAGCCCTTGAGCATCACTGAGCCACCACCATGCTTGACTGTGGGAAGAGTGTTCTTTTTAGCGTAAGCGTCATCCTTCTTTATCCAGACGTACTGCTGATCCCTCGTGCCGAAAAGTTCCAGTTTTGTATCATCACTCCACAGAACAGAATCCCAAAACCTCTGTGAACTCTTTATATGATTGTGAGCATTTTGGAGCCAACTTTTCTTGTGCTTTTAGATCAGTAGTGGTGTATGTTAACTTTATATTAAAAACCCATTATTAAGACAATATGTGGTATTTTACTATGTGAATTAATTTTTTAAATAAACACTCATTTCAAATCTGATGACTGCAACACACTTTTGGGACAGTCGACTGTTTACCACTGTGTAACATCCCCTTTTTTAAATAACACTTTGGGCACTGAAGGCAACAGTTGGTTAAGTTTAGCGAGCAGAATTTTCCCCTTATTCATCCATTATGCATGTATTCAGCTGCACAACTGTACAGGGCCTTTGTAACCTTATTATGTGCTTCATAATGCATCACACATTTTCAATCTGAGAACATTAATAATTGATGAATGGGAGAAAATTCCACTTGCTAAGCTTAACCAACTGGTGTCTTCAGTGCCCAAACATTCAATAAGTGTTATTAAACAAAAGGTGATGTTAAACAGTGGTGCATTTTTCATACTGTCCCAACATTTCTGGAATTGGGGTTGTATATATACTGTATACTCACCTCATCCAAAAATATTAAAATATAAAATCATTCAAATATTAGGGAATATCAGATATATTAAACATTGGTAGCTATTCTACAAAGTCTCAATATTTAAGACATTTTATTGGGAGGTGTATACCCTCTAATTTTAATCATGTCTTACAGTACATTCACTTTCACAAACTAATTTCAAATCCACAGATTTTGAAAATATTGTTGGGATTACTTGCCATTATGATTTATTTCACTATGACATGTTGACACATTATAGAATAAAAAGACACTGTGTAAAATCTTTAAAATAAACAATGCTATTGAACAAAATCAAATACATAAAATAAAAAGAATAAAGAAGAGTATTGCTCCAATAACCATTATTGTGCTTTATAAAGTAAAAACCTGTAGATAGACAGCACTAAAAATAATAATTAATTTAACTTAAATATCACTTTCCAAGGAACCCTAATTCTTTACACAGTAAGGGGGAAAGCCCATCTCATTCACCACCAATGTGTAGCACCCAGTTGGGTGATTCATGGCAGCCATTTTGCACCAGAACGCTCACCACACATCAGCTATCAGGTGGAAAGGTGAGTAGATATGTATGCCAATTAGGAAGGAGGGGGATTATTAGGTGCCATGATTGATATGATTTTGGGTATTTAGCCATGACACTAAGGTTGACACCCCTACTCTTACGATAAGTGCCATGGGATTATTCCTGTCCACAGAGATCCAGGACACCCGTTTAACGTCCCATCCGAAAGAAGACACCTTTAAACGGGCAGGTGTCCCCTTCACTCTACTGGGGCATTGGGAATGATATTTACACCGGATGGAGGAATACCACCTCCTTGCCCTCCAACACCACTTCCAGCAACATTGTTCTCCGATCCAGAGAATGACCAGACCCAACCTTGATAAGATTTAGATGCAAAAACCAACATAGGAATACAGGGTGCAATGCTGGATATTATAACACCCTGGTGTAATCGTACATAAAAAATTAAAAAAATTACAACCATGTAAACCATTCTCATGGAATTTAGTGCTCATGTGCATGAATTGATTCACTCTTAAAAAAACATAAATGGAGCATGAAATATTAGAATAATTGTAAACAATTCACTACACCTTTTCTTTGATATTCTTAATTTCTCCTGATGTTTTTCTTTGAAGTGGTTGCAGACCTACCATAAATCTTTCCATTTACCCCTAGATTTCCTCTGTCTACTAAAAGACTTGACAAAAATTTGACACCTCCTCGTCAAACATCTTCTAAAATCACGGGCATTAATAGTGATGTATCCAGAACATTTATCATGGGGTGGGCAGATGGGCCCAGTAGATATCTTGCGGTGTCACATTTCTCAACATTGTTTTTTGTGTTGAAATATTAAAGGAGGCTATTTCAAATACTGTACATGCAATTACATCAGTGTCTCTTGTACATGTGACAAATAAACAAAGCTTGGGGCTCCTTTGCTGTTATAACAGGCTCCACCTTTCTGGGAAACTTCCCACTACATGTTGGAACATTGCTGAAGGGAATTGCTTCCATTCAGCCAGAAAAGCATTAGTGGGGGCGAGCACGGATGTTGGGCAATTAGGTCTGGCTTGCACTCGCCATTTGAATTTATTCCAAAGGTGTTTGATAGGGTGGAGGTCAGGGATCTGGGCAAGACATTCCTTTATGGACCTCACTTTCTCATGGGGACATTGTCATGCTGAAACTTGAAAGGATCTTTCTCAAACTGTTGCCACAATGTTAGACGAAATTACTAGAATGTCATTGAATGCTTCTACATTAGGAATTCCCATAATTGGAATGCATGGGCTTAGGCTGCACCATGAAAAAACACCCCATACCATTATTCCTCCAATCTTTACTGATTGAGGCAGTAAGCATTGATGTACTCTGTTTACTACCTTTTCTTTTAACTATAGATTTATATTCCTTTATGCATCTTGCTCACATGGCTTCCTCTCTCTACTCATCTGCATTTACCATCTCCCTGTATGTCTGTATGTCAGACATCACTTGTCCTACACCACAGGGGATGGACAGAAACAGCATGTAAGAATACAGAGTTCCATTGTTTTATGGGTTGTTTGAATGTTTGGTTCGGGTCACTCGGGTCATTGTCACTGTTTAGTATGGGACTTTTTTGCTTTGTTTGGGCTATTGTGCCATAGTATGCAAGTTAGTTGAACTGTGCAACAATGAGATCTGTATGGTAGCTACCATTTGCTACCTGGACCTTTAGCAGTTCTCCCCGGTTTGGATTACTAGCATGCCGTTGTGCGCTTGGAGGTAATATGTGCATTTGGAGGCTGGGGGGATTAAAAGTGGCCTAGTCCCTTTCAGCCCTCTCTTCACTCCCCATACATATGAATTTTAGTTAGAGTTACGAAAAGTGTATTTTCTCTCCTTATCCAGGTGCTGTCTCTCCTTATTTCCTCCTGGAGAGGACAACAAATAAAAATGCTTTTTAGCTTAGTGGTATAGTATAGTATCTATTACTATATACTATATAGCAGTGGCGGGCCGTGCATTTTACACCTAGGCCTTCACTATCTTCCTCAATCTAAAACGCATTCTAATAACCTCACAATGACATTCTAGGGCTATAGGTTATTGTCATTCGGCATATAATGCACCCCATATTCATAGTGAAGATAAGTTTATTCCACTCAATAAAGTTATTTAACACGAGGCTCAACACCTATGAGACTTACAATACACTAATTGACCCGACACAACTGAAACCATAACAATGTAACACTACGCACTATGACAGGATGTCGCATTACACATACTGTAGCCATCGGATAGCCAAAATCAACGTCCTAACCAATTAAACAAGAACTAACTCACAACACCCAGTCGCAACACTACAAACATGCAAAAATGCCAGAAAGAACAATCAGGATTCAATAGACTTCCCCAGAGATAGCAGACAAGCTGCGGATTAAACGCACATCCAGGTTTACCACGCACACTCAAAGGCTCAGCCCACTAAGACCACTGAATCTGAACCATAGACCTTATATATATACGTTCTGAACATGCTTCACACCAGTAGTAATCTAAAACAAGCAAGCAGTAATAATTAACAAGTATTAGCAGGCCTGGTGTGTCTGTTTAACTTCCCCCTGCTTGAATATAAATACAGTACATGCACTAAGCCCCGTTAAGAACCTTTAAGGCTAGGGATGGGCCAATACCACTTTTTATGGAACGAGTACAAGTACAGAGTATTTAATTTTGGGTACTTGCTGATACGAGTACCGATACTTTTAAGAACTATGCAAAATGTCACATTTATCAAGCTAAAATCTGTTATTTCTTAGATGTTGATTAGCCAAATATAGAAAAGTAAATATTCCTACATATCCAGAATAAATATAATTTACATTGCAGGTCGAGAATGTGTAATATTTATTTAATGTCAATGGTTTACGTCTCCTTCCCTAATTAAGTGAGAGAAACACGTTTGTAAATGCGAACGCAATAGATGTTTGTGTTTGAATTTGCCCTAACTAAGCACTGCAGAGTTTTGTGTAAGATGAGAATGTCTGCTTGAAGTGACTTTCTCCAAAACAGGGATAATTACCTAATCATATTATTCTGTTAGGTATTTTATTGTTTTATTATAGTCGGTACACAATTAGCTGTACTATCACTGTAATCTATTGAATAGGCTACATCATATTTCCTTTAAGTTATATTTCTTAACATTAGTATGTCAGAACTCAGAAATACCACTATTTTGTTCACCCAGAAGTTTTGCAAACTACCGACATTTGTCTTTCCTCGCTGAATGTGGCTTTCAGAAGCTAGGTCCGGGGCGTTCCTCATGGCGTTTTCTACAGTTTGCATCCTTCTAGCATTGCATCCTTCATTCGTTCCTGTATTTAAATGTACTGGTATCGGTATCGGCCCATCCCTAGCGGCCCTGCTAGTAAAAATATATAAAAATCCATCAAACTCACCAAAGCTGCTCATTATTTGAAAACGAAGTCTGTCCTCCTTTCTCTTTTAAAAAGACTTCTATGACGCAGTTGTACAGCACATCTTTGCGTTAAGTTCCAATAAAAGATATTGCCTAGTGCAGAGAGTCGATCCTGCCCAGTCCTATATTCACCACCAAAGCTACTTCACCTCCATCTGCCATTCTGCTAAAAGTAAAAAATCTAACAATCTAAAAATTGAAAGTTTAAAGAAATCGGAGATGGGAGAGCTAAGCTAGTTCTTGTTCGGATGGCACATTTTTTTTTGCTGAACTTTATTGAACTGCCACTTCTATGATCCTATCAGCAACAGAAATGATGCTGACGTTAGGCTAGGCCTGCAGAAATGCTTTACTTGGTTAAAAAACACACCCAACATGGTAAAGTCGAAATCTGATTGGTTAAAAATATGACAATCAACAACATGGTCCTGATGAGCTTCAATAGCAGACGGTATTTACTCGGAATTCTGAAGGCCCTAGTCTACCCGGAGACAACACAGAAGAAAAAATCTTATTGGATAAAAGCTTTCATTTATATGAGCTGCGCTAAAAGCAAGGCAACTGAAAATAACGCACTGTAGCAATGAAATCACCATGACTAATTTAAATGAACTTTGTAAAACATATATAGTGTTAATGAAAAAATATATTAAAGAACTACAAAAATACATTTCTGATTCTGATTATCTTTGGGCCTGCAGAGAAGGCCTTGCAGGCCCTGATGGCCCACTACTGCTATATAGTATAGCATCTGACTAGAAACAATAATGTTGCCAGATCAAATCCCAAGCTGGCATTGAAAAACATTTAAATATTTTTTACTTTTTAATAAAATGAGCTCCCCAAATATAACTAGCTGCATATTAGCTGCAAATTGTATAGATAGTGTAATGTTACGATTAGGGTTAGGTTAAGGTTAGGTAATGTTGTGGTCTTCATTGAAGAGGAAAATCCACAAGCACAAACAACACTGAAATGTTCCTGAACTTGCACCTCTCCATTTTGATAGTTTTTTCTCCTGAACCATCCATAATCCTTCTGCTCTCAGAACATGTTTGAGTAAGGAAAACTAATATGTGAGGTTGTGACACTGATATTTCGTTGTACCAAATAGTCAAACTGGGCAAGCATACAAATTAGCTGTGGAATAATCTCAAAGAATTATGGCTGCAAAATACAACCATCCATTAATATGAAACCTAGACTGTCAGTCTTTGGACCTATAAACAGTATTCTACTTTACTCCAACAAAATGTCAGATATTTGGTCTCTGGCCATTAAAGACCAGTATGTTTCAGTTTTTCTTTATTAAGCAACAAGCAGGTTTAATCAATGCTAGGGAAGCTATATGCTTTCCTCCCTCTAATGTGCCATTAAGGTCCATTCAGAGTGACTAAACAGTTGTCACACAAAGTGGAGAAACACAAAGCAATCAATGGTAGTTAAGAACTGTAATTTATCACCTTTCCACAGCAAAGGGTTTGTGAAAAAAGGCATCCTGTGTGTAAGGTGCAATGTGCAATGAAAAGCTGAGGTGATATGGTGGCCAAAGAGTCACATGGGTCAGAGCACAATTACTCTTCATCTACTAATCATCACTGTGGGTAGAAGCAGAGTTCAATTGATGCATTATCTAGGTATATCAATAGTTTGAAATTAAAATACATTGTTTTTTAGTGGCATTAGTTTTTTAGTGGCAAATTGTTTTTTGTTGGAAAAAATAGAGTTATTCTCACTACTGACAGCACTCCAGATATCCAAACAACAGAGCTATGTTTTGAAATTGCCTGGAATTCTCCTTTAAGTTGCATTAATGTAACTAAACCAATGATAATCAAAAGTATCAAAATATTTCTTATATAAATGTAGGTATTTCTATGTACCTACACAGTCATGTGGTTGTTACAGAATCAATTATTACACAATATATTTATGACATAGGAAAATATTTTGTAATTATGAATACATGCACCACAAAAACAAAAACAATCTGAAAACTATAACTATAATGTCTTCATTCTTTGAAATTATACTATTTTATTAATGTTTTACTTATTAGGTTTAGTATGTGTCAGGCTCTGTAGATTGACTTCAAATACAGTTGTATGCAAACGTTTGGCCATCCCTGACAATTTCCATGATTTTCATTTATAGATTGGGTGTTTGGATCAGCAATTTCATTTTGATCTACCAAATAACTGAAGGACATAGTACTATTTCAGTAGTGAAATGAGGTTTATTGGATGAACAGAAAATGTGCATTATGCATCAAAAAAAATTTGACAGATCCATAAATATGGGCACCCCAACAGAAATATCAAATAAATATTTAGTTGAGCCTCCTTTAGCAGAAATAACAGCCTCTAGATGCTTCCTATAGCCTGTAATGAGTGTCTGGATTCTGGATGAAGGTATTATGGACCATCAGTCCTTGCAAAACATCTCCAGTTCAGTTAGGTTTGATGGGTGCCGAGCATGGACAGCCCGCTTCAAATCACCCCACAGATTTTCAATGATATTCAGGTCTGGGGACTGGGATGGCCATTCCAGAACCTTGTACTTGTTCCTCTGTATTAATGCCAGAGTAGATTTTGAGCAGTGTTTTGGGTCATTGTCTTGTTGAAATATCCAGCTCCGGCTCTTCAACTTTGTGACTGTGCCTCTATATTATTCTCAAGTATCTGCTGATTTTGAGTGGAATCCATGCGACACTCAACTTCAACAAGACTCCCAGTACCAGCACTGGCCACACAGCCCCACAGCATGATGGAACCTCCACCCAATATAACTGTGGGTAGCAAGAGTTTGTCTTGGAACGTTGTGTTATTTTGCCACCATGCATAACGCCCCTTGTTATGACCAAGTTATGACTCCATCTTTGTTTCATCAGTCTACAGCACCTTCTTCCAAAATAAAGCTGGCTTGTCCAAATGTGCGTTTGCATATTTCAAGCAACTTTGTTTGTGGCGTGTGTGAAGAAAAGGCTTCTTCCGCCTCACTCTCCTGTAAAGCTTCTCCGTGTGCAAAGTGCACTGAATTGTTGAACAATGCACAGTGACACCATCTGCAGCAAGATGTTGTAGGTCTTTGGAGGTGGTCTGTGGGCTGTTTTTGAGTGTTCTCACCATCCTTTGCCTCTCCAATATTTTACTTAGCCTGCCACTTCTGGCCTTAACGAGAACTGTGCCTGTGGTCTTCCATTTCCTCACTACGTACCTCACAGTGGACACTGACAGCTTAAATCTCTGCAATAGCTTTTTGTAGCCTTCCCCCAAACCATGATGTTGAACGATCTTTGTTTTCAGGTCATTTGAGGCCGCCATGTTGCCACTCTTCAGAGAAGAGTCAAAGAGAACAACAATTTGCAATTGGCCACTTTAAATACCTTTTCTAATAATTGGATGCACCTGTCTAGGAAGTTCAAGGCTTAATGAATTCACCAAACCAATTGTGTGTTCCAATTAATCAGTGCTAGGTAGTTACAGGTTTTCAAATCAACAAAATGACAAGGATGCCCAAATTTATGCACCCGTCTAATTTCGTTTTTATGCATATTGCAACTTTTCTGTTAATCCAATAACTCTAATTTCACTACTGAAATATTACTGTGTCCTTCAGTTATTTGATAGATCAAAATGAAATTGCAGATCCAAACACCCAATTATTTATAAATGAAAATCATGGAAAGTGTCAGGGGTGCCTCATTTTGCATATGACTGTATGTCTTGCATTATCTTAGTTATCTTATAGTTAGAAGATATATCAGCCACATTCTGGAGGGAACTACTTAATCAAAGTGCAATCTACTGATAGCTAGTTGTTTAATAATATTAACATACTGTATGTATGACTATACAAATACAGTATATCCATATTAGTTAGCCTTGCTTCCAGAACTGTATCAATGATGGAGACTAGTTACTGCTGTCAGTTGTGACAGAAATAAGAAGTGTGTCTCCAGAAAAGTCACCATAAAGCCATACCAAATTGTTGCCCTTATTACCAAGGCTGGATTAACATGTGGTTAACAAGTGGTTTATTTTGATTAGGCTAAAGTATTTTTATATTTTTATTTTCTATTCAAAGTTTTATGTACATAGAGCACAGCTGTAAAATAGACCTTTGTCTCAGTATGTCTTCTCTGTTTAAATAAAAAAATATATATATATCTATATATACACACATTTGATTAACTATGGTGGCTTGGCTAGTTAGCAAGTAGCTACCTGTGTGGCTGATTCCCTGTCCCTTACAATTCCCTGCTGAAAGGGATGGAGCTGACAATGTCTGGATTTAGTAATGCACAAAGTCCTCTATCTGTCTGTCCTGCGTACAGACTTGTTCTTTCTTTCTCGCAATGTAACCACCTGTTCCAATGTGCGCCGGGGTTTTTTAATATATGCAAATTTTGAGCATATTCCATCCACATTACACTCTGTGAAAATAAAAAGATCAAGCATAAAGTTTTATTATGCTGTATAAAACTGAAAAAAACTGACTGAATATGTTAGTTTGAACCTATCTATGTCATTCTATGTTCTCTATATGACTCGTGTTCTCTATATGAATTGTTCTCTGTTCTTTATATTACTCATACTCTGTTCTCTACATGACTCGTTCTCTATATGACTCAATCTCTGTTCTTTATATGACTCATTCTCTGTTCTCAATATTACTCATTCTCTGTTTACTATATGACTCATTCTCTGTTCTCTATATGGCACACAAATGTCTCCCATTGCCTTAGTGTCTTGATCTTGATCATCTATTTCTCCACAACCTGAAGGTGTATCATCCACAGAGATTATGGGCAATTGTTGGAACAACTTTCCAAAATATGGAACACTAGGCCAAACTTCAGAGAAAGTGCACACTTTTTATGGGTGTCTGGCTATGGCTCTAGCTATGCTACAGGATGTGTCCAAAATGGTACTCTTAATATTAGCGGACTACATAGTAGTCCATTTTGGTTCCATTTCAGTATAAAATTTTCCATTATTGGATGGGTGGAGTTAGAAAGCCCTCAGTCTATGTGGCAAAAATGTTCTATCATATATGTGAGTTGTTTTACTATTATTGTCCCATCGCCTACTTTGTACTAAAATCCCAGTGCAGAGCCTTGGATAATGTCTTTAAAGTCCAACTTTACTAATAACATTTACATTTTAGTAATTTAGCTGATGCTCTCATCCAGAGTGACTTAAAGTAAGTAAAGAGACATTCCCCTGGAGCAAGCTAGGGAAAAGTGCCTTGCCCAAGGACACAACAACATTTGGCACAGTCGGGAATTAAACCCGACGGAATTAAACCCGACAGACCTCACTCATGTCCCTGAATTTTAAAATGGCAGCAAACTCTTCACAGGTTCTTGCAGTGGTGCGAAACTGAAAGTCCAAATCAGTGAGAATGCTGTCCACTGCAACATAAAATACTGTGCAAATCTATTTCTACACTCTCTTGATCAAAGAGATTTTCAGGTAACTCATCGTGAAAATGTCTTTTTTCTCTGCCTGCCCAGTTCACTGAGAAATTCTGTTGCTAAGTTCATTGCAGGTGCAACTAGGGAAGCTTAAACTAGAAGAATATCCCATCTATTTTGCAGAGCCTGTATGTCCTCTTGTATTGATTACATTTTTGTTGCTTGAACATCTAAAGATATACTTCCAGACTGCAGTATTCAATGCTCTGAACCTTATTCCAAACAGTGAGTAGTACTATGGCTTCAGAAGACTTGAAGTATTTACTCAGAAGCTTCTTATCTTGCCTCATTGGTCAGACTGCAAGTGGTTAGAATGTTGTCTATAGCCTCGATAACAGATGACAAGTGGTTTAAAACTGGTCGGACAGCAGCAATTTGTGCACTACAACGTGTGTGTCAGACAAACGTTGAACGGAGCAGCCTGTCTTTTTCTTCAGAATGTCCCAGTGCTCTGGGCTAGCACAGAAAAGGTTGTAAATTCACACAACTAAAGAGTGTTGAAACATCAGGGCAGGTCTCAGCGGCATTTACACCCACAAGATTAAGTGTATGTGAGGCACAAGGTGAGTATGTGGCAAGTGCATTTTTTGTCAATAATTTGTGCCTGCACTTCCTTTCACTGTACCTGACATGTTGGCACCATTGTCATATCCTTGACCTTTGCAATCCTCTATGTCCATTCTGTGTTCTTCCAATATATCTGAATCATTCTTGCTATTTTCTTTCCTGTTTTTTGGGTAAAGTCCTTCAATTCAATAAAGCGCTCACAGATTTTGCATTTAACTAAAGTAGTTATTGGTCCTTATGCACATACTGTACCTCAACAATAAAACACTTTGTTCTCTATGGGAGATATCTGGAGTTGCATTACATATTATGGAGTACTAGATTACCTTCTCCCTTATATATTGTTTATTAACTCTCCAAATGAAGCTTAAGTGAACTAGCTAGCTACAATGGAGGTATTTGTTGGTTTTTCACCATGTGTGATGTTGTGTGTAACTATGAACTACTGTATGCTGACATTCGTCCTTGAAGCTACATAATGATAGCTAGCTATTAGTGCTACTCACCTCAAATCCTTGGCTTTGGTGAAAAAATGGGTTAACATTATTTTCCCAACACTTTGTCAATTTTCTCTAGCCTTTATTTCTTTTCTTTTCTGTGCACCAGATTTAAATTGAATGTGACATTTTGCCCGCCATCTGTTTTTCTGTGCTCCTGTCAAACTTATCAAGGTGTCACTGTACAATACTTTTTCTCCAGATGGGAAATGTGCAGTTGGAGCAGACCATTTATTTGAGTAGGAGAAGGGGCACGGATAGGTATCTAACCATTTCATTGAGAGAAAGGTCATTCTAAAATAATCAGCAAATGCATTAATTTGCTTTGAAATTTATTTAAAAACGACAAATAATTACTACTGACAAATGAACACTGACACAGAAATGGGCCTTCACAAAGCCATGAGTCCTGTGAATCATATCCAACTTTCTCCACATCAGCAACGGCTCTGGTCCGATAACATGCTGTATTAATCTTGCCATCCATTTTTATTGACTCCTCTCCAAACATAGCACTTAAGGTTGTGACCATCAAGCTCTATTTTGGTCTTGTCACTCCAAATTACAGTGTGCCAGAAGCTGTGAGGTGTGTCAAGGTGTTGTCGAGAATATTGTAACTGGGTTTTTATGTGACACTGGAGCAGTAAAAGCTTCTTTCTGGCAACTCGACCATGCAGCTCATATTTGTTCAAGTATCGTCATATTGTGCTCCTTGAAACAACCACACTTTTGACAGAGCAGCCTGTATGTCTCCAAACGTTACCTGTGGTTTTTTTCCGTAATTATTTTGGCAGTTTTGGCTGAAATCTTTTTTGGTTTACCTGACGTTGGCTTGATATCAAGAGATCCCACACTATTCAAATTCTTAATAAGTGATTGAACAGTACTCACTGGCATTTGCAAGGTTTTGATATGTTTTATATCAATTTCCAACTTTATGCAGTTCCAGTACCTTATTACGCAGGTATTAGGACAGTTCTTTTCTGCTTCCTATGGCTCAGTGTCTAGCCTGCTCACTGCATCCACACAAAAGCTAACAAACTCATTGACTATTTATACAGACACTCATTGCAATTTAAAATGCCAAAGGTGTGGAAAGTTAACCTTTAATTCCTATTTTAACCTGTGTGGGTCAACTTGTGTGTCTGTAACAAGGCCAAACATTCAAGGGTATGTAAACTTCTGATCAGGGCCATTTGGGTGATTTCTGTTATCAGTATATTTTACAAAGGTGCCAAACAACATATGAGCACTTTCCTTACATAACAGTCAGACTTCTTGCATGAACATTCATGTTGTCAAATCAATGCCAAAATTTCACAATTTCTGCCAGGGTATGCAAAATTATGTTAACAAGTATAGTATATGTTTAAATACAATTTAAGTTATTTTAAATGTTCATCAAAATCAAGTGATATCAAATAGCAAGTCACACCAATGGACTGATTCTCTAATATTTAGTTGCAACTGTTTTTACAAAAAAACTTTTTTACTGAACTGATGGATTTAAGGTAACTAACTTTTTTCAGTAAAAGTTGGCCCCTTCTTAGATTTTATTTGACATTACTGACATATTTTGCCAATGCTACTAATTGTACTTTTTCACAATGAAATTTAGTAAAAAGAACTTTGAAACATTGTCATTTATGGTCCATTATTTTGTGGAGGAATGGAGACTAATGCGAAGGAGTACTGGTAAACTGAAACAGTGTTGGTAATGAAACTGGTATTGAAACAGTGTTTTAATATCAGAAAAAACACTTTTACAAAAGAAAGACGACACAATGAGCAAAATATGTAATACAGAATATACCAGCACAAACACACTGACAGCAAGACAATATCTTACAACTGACAATCACACAAACACAACTTAAATATAGAGATAATGATGAGAGAGGTTACAGCTGTGAAGGATAATTGGCAGAGATCGATATGTATTTCATTATTTGCACCTAAATATTGGGATTATTGTGATAAACTGGGATGATGTTTCCTGAGTCCCCAACAGGGAGCAAAATCGCAGTTATTTGCACAGAGAAAAAAAACAAGGTTGTAGAAAAAGTTTAAACTTAATTGTTGCTTGCTCTTTGCAGTTCTAGCCTGGGAATCTGTAAAAGCATTTTGTGACAACTGTTGATGTAAAAACGGCTTTATAAAATAAATGAGATTTGTACTCTCATTTACAGCAGCAACCTGACCAAGATGAAGCAAAATAGTGAAAAATACAACACATGGAATAAACAAAATGTACAGTCAAAGAAAATAGATATCTATATACAGTGTGTACATTTTTTTTTTCACTGTTTGATTAGGGATGGTGTCCTGGGGGAACTCCTCCCAGACCTGGATCAGTGCATCTGTAATGTCTGTACTGAGGAAATACTTCAAACAATGTCAAATAGCCCAATGGTATTTATTGACCCGTTAGACATTCCATAGGAACAGGTAAAGAGTAGATCTACAGGCCGAGTTAACCAAATAAGCAGGCATAGGTCACAAACGGAATAACTGGATGGCTAAAGCACAACAAGGGATATCCACGGACAGAGTAATA
>JACXGM010007152.1:6236-24709 GCA_016801145.1 Umbra pygmaea | reverse complement strand
ATGACACGTTCGACTGATCGCATCACCTGGTGTTGTAGGTACCTTTATCAGGAGGCATGACACGTTCGACTGATCGCATCGCCTGGTGTTGTAGGTACCTTTATCAGGAGGCATGACACGTTTGACTGATCGCATCACCTGGTGTTGTAGGTACCTTTATCAGGAGGCATGACACGTTCCACTGATCGCATCACCTTGTGACCCATGTGCTCAGACATTTTTTAGTTGAAAAACCAAGCTGTGATGGAAGCTTTTATAGCGTGAAGGCCCTCTGGGACAGCCTGAATTTCTTCAACCTCCTGAGATTTCGGAGTCGCCTTCTTCACCACTGTGGCCGTGTGGAGTGACCAGTCCAGCCTCTCTGAGACGTGGACCCCGAAGTAACTTGATGTTTGTAACCCTCTCCACAGCGTCTCAGTTGATGTGTTTGGGGTTGTGCTTAGCCTTGTTCAATCTGTAGATGTCATCCTGTCATCCTTCACAATCCCATCCTTTTTTTTCAAAATGAAGGGAGACATTATTTACCCAGCACCATACGAACCACCTTTCTGTAGCCTGACTCATCGTTAGGGCTACTACCGTTGTATTATCAGCGAACTTGATGACAGAGTTGTGTCCACACAGTTGCAAGTGTAAGGGGAGTACAAGAGGGTGCTGAGTACACAGCCTTGTGGGGCTCCTGTGTTGAGAATCGCTGACGAATCTGATTGTCATTAAAGAGCTATTTCAGATTTGTCTTGTTGTTACTGTTTGATACCATGCAGCAGTGCAACCTTTTTTGGCCATGGCAGTAATTTAGTTTAGTGCAAGAACCATAGAAATAGAATGGATAGAAAGGCCATTCAAATTTAAATAAAATTAGCAGAATGGTCAGAACGGCAGCCATTTTTACATGTACCATTCCATTGCAAAGATCTAGCGGCCTACTTCCACATTAAAACGATTAGTGTGTTGTCACTGTGACAACTAACAACAATCCCCATTTTGTTGTATACTAATTGAATGACCACGCCAAACAGCTCAATGGCCTTTCTATCCATTCTATTTCTATGGCAAGAACATACAACATTTTACAGGCAGTTATGTATTTCTGATGAAATCCTATATTCACAGAAATTTTGATCTTTACCTCAGGAAACAAATTGTTTTAAAGATGCTGAATAGCTGCGTGTCCATCCAGAGAAATGGACTCAAATTTGAAAGTAACGTTTGGAAAATGTGTGTGACTAGTCTTTTCCAGGATATTTTACTAGATTGAAACTTAAAAGATAACTCAATACATGAATGATTTATACATGTAGATTCACAAGTGTCTGTAGATTTTGACAACTGGCACAAACACACAGGGAACTATGTGTAACTGAATGCAATAATATCCCAATGTTTCATCTGCAAGACGGACAACTTTACCTGCTATAACTGTAGCATGAGCTTCTAATAAAGAAAACACATTTCGTGGTGTGTCTGACAATTGTAATCACACAATTTGATAGACAACATGATGGAAATTCCACCTATGTACAGACAGTCTATAAATGTTGCTAACAGGAGTTTGACAGTGAGCCACAACATTCATATGGATTTAAGCTAGCATTCACTAGTGTTAGCTGTTGGTTCTGGCTGTTGAATTATTTACTTGATTTCTCTTGGCTTATAGAGATCTTTAAAGGTGCGGAACCATCTAACTTCAAATTGGTAAAAGAAAGTCCTTTAACTTAGGGTAAGAGTTTGGTTTCAAATGTGTTTTTTAACAGGAAATAGAATACTGCTGGAATGTGTGAGGAATTAGGAGGTACGCATTTGACTAATGACAAACACACAGCATCAAACAAACTCTTTGTAGTGTAGACATTCTATCTTCCTCATGTGAGATCCCTTGAGAGAGATACAATAAGGCCCAGAGGAAAAGAGCTGAGGTTTTCTGTTATCTGGCAATAGCTTTACACCGTATGATACATCCAGACATTTTAACAAACACCTCAGAGGATTTCGAAGAGAGTGAAAGAGTAAAAAAAAACTGTGGGGCAGTTAGTTCACAGAACCCAGACGACAGTGAGACAGAGCAGTCTAACCCGACAGAAGGTTGGGGAGCCTAAGGCACACCCACTTCAGATACTGTTGCTGCAAAAGAGCCATCCTCACATTGACTTGAGTCTTTAATGCAAGATTCAGGTTTACTACCGTGTAGCTTTAGCAGCTCTGCTGCCATAATGGAAATATCTTTTCATTCCGCATCATGCCCAAATTAAAGTTTTTGTAGTGACTTGTGAATACATAACTCTTTCTTACAGTTCAACATAATTTTTTGTTTAGGATTTCTCAAGCTTTAAGACGCAATCTGTAATAATTATTTATCTGTTTTGTCCACACAGATGCACCGAATGATACCAATGAGCAATTCCTTGCATTAATGCTTAAAATAACAGACGCTTTGAAATCTATTTACATCCATACGCCGTGCAGTCATAATCACCAAGGTTGAATAGGTGCATGCCTCAAAGCAAATGCAGTTCAAACAATAGAGGTGGTCTCAGAAAGCTGTGCGAACATTAGGCACTAGAGATAGTAATGACTGCATATGCCGAAGGTAACAAGTCATAATCTGATCATTCGCTTGAGCGGTATTACATTTACATGTCCCGTTTCAGGAACGTAAACATTGCAGGACACAATTTCCACAGTCCACTGTCTATTTCTGGTGTCTGTTTGTGTCTTGGCGTGTGCACTGTAAATACAATACATTGCCTTGTTAAAGAACGATAGAGTACAATAAACTTTTATACAATCAGCCATTTTTGTTATAGTAAATGAGCTCAATTCTGTTAATAGCACCATGCCCTGGGTTATTGTGTTTTGCAATGAAGTCCCTCCATTTATTGCTATTGGTCATTAGACAGTCCTTTTGTGTGTTGTATAAATGAACTTAATGCAGTAAATATTAAATTGAGTTAGATCCAGCTCGAGGCTAATGCTGTTCCATTCTGTTTTGATCACAGACTTTCTCACACACTTACATAACTTATTAGTCTACCACATACATGCATGCTATCATACTAGGTTTTGAATGCATTTCAAGAGGGAACATTTTATGAACTATTTCTTTAGGCTATACATTGCACTGAGCACTCAGAAGTTTTCATTTTTTCAACAATACACTAGTGAATATTTACACTAAATACAAATTACAGTAAAACAACATATTTTGGCACAACACTGTCACAAGATTTAAAAAAAAGAATTGTTTACTTGCTTCTTGTAAATCCTCTTAACTAACTTCGTCAGGCCTGTGTAACCTGTTACAAAGAGTTGTATTTATGCCAGACAGGGATTTTCACTCCACCGACTTTGATAGCATTATATTGTTGTGGTAGACTTGGCATCGGAGTGTGTCCTGTGAGATGGGAGATCATATGTCAACAGTCTGTCTGACTGAGATTTACAATGACTGTGACACTCAACGTCTGCTTCTACTGGATCCTCATTCTCAGGAATGCCTGCATTGTTTTTATTTTTTTTATTTTGGCTGTCATATATCAGGTTGTATTAGTAATCATTGAAGAAAAGCCACATTTTCTGGCATGTCACAAACAGTATTCTAATACAGCCCCAATTGATGTTCAGGATCTTGGTTTGGCTCTCGAATTCAAAGTTCTCACTATCAACATCAAAGTGTAACAGTTTGGAGATCTTGAAGATCTCAGTCAGGCATCTATCTGTCCTGGTTTGAAGACTAATTACGGGCCAGAGATCAATGGCATTTTTTATTTTTTAAACATCATAGCAACGTCATGCTAAAGTACAACTGGAATGTATCCTAAATTACTTCAAATCTATTGTGAATTGCTATGTGTGAAAGACAGTGTTTTGTTGGGAAAGGCCCAAACAAATTACCTGGCATAATGTACATCCTAACTAAAAGGCCTTGCAAAAAAATCACTAACAAATCATTTCTCATACAGTGAGTTATGACGACGAATATGACAGGCGTCACATCATTTATGACACGCAGTGGACTCGCTGACTCACACTTTATGTCAAGTGTTAGCATTCAGGCGTTTGATTGGCCTGAGTGACAGCGTTCAGGCGTTTGATTGGCCTGAGTGATCCTAAAGCAGCCTGAAGCTGAGACCGTGTTTCACTACTGAACAGACGGTGCAGAGGTTTGCGTGTCCGAATTAGCCACTGGGGCTATAAGGCAACAGCTGCCATCTGCGTTTGCGAAGCACAGCATTCCATCGACTCAACTCAGGCCCTCGTCGCAGATGTACATTTCGACTGTACATATTGACAGATCGAACTCTGTGGAGGATTTATCAGTTGCCTCTGGTTTTCAACAAGCAAGCATGGGAGCGACTCCTACGCTAACTTTTCTCTCGCAGTGGGCTCTCACTTCCGCATGTATCCTCAGCGAGGCTCTGTCTAGACACAGCCAAATTAAGGGGTCAGAATAAAACATAAAGCGCAATTGAAATAAGTGTTCTTGATCTTAATGCACATTATTGCCATGTCCTGCGGATAAAACGCTTAAAAGTCAGTCAGCAAGACGGGATGTGCCTGAGGGCTCCTGAGGCTGGGTACATGTCCATGATGCGCACGGCTACTTTAGCTGTCATGCAGCAGCATCTCAGAGCATTCGCTGAGTGCACTGATGCTTGGCTTAAGCCATTTAGCAGCGCCCTGGTTAACTGAAACTGACAACTTCTGATTCCAGCCTGATCTTAGAACAACACCCCTGGCAAGTGTGAAGCTGTCTTTGCTCATTTCGTCCCAAACAGAGCCCTATAACTGCGTTTGTAGCTGACAAAGATAGAGATGAAGATGCCTGGTGATGTTACAAATGTTTCCCGGAGTAGGAAAGTAGCCTAAATGAAAAGCACTCTGCAAACGAATAAATTCTATCTAGATGGGATTGTTGGGGTAAGAATTTTACCGTGGCATGCTGAGAAACCACAACGAGCAAGCAGCAATTAGGATTGAAGACCTACCGTATGACTAACGGTTCGAATATTTGGAATGAAAGATAATAATAAATAATAAGGGTTAATAATTTTTTTTTAATTCACAGCCGGAGACATGGTCCGGTGACATGGTCCTTCCCAAAGCAACCTTGGGCAGGACCAAGCAGGCAGGAATCATACACACCCTCTTTGTCTAAAACCATAGCCCCAAATAGACATCAACAGACCGCAACCACCCTAAAAGATGGCTGAGTATAGCCCACGCAGTGTACAACAATCTCACAAGTGAAGGGATGACATGAGGCAATACGAGTAGACCACGGACTCAGGGCCTGAATAGTTTTGGAGAAAGGATGTCCCAGTAGAGAGAGCGGAGCCTGCCAAGCAAAGCTAGCAAGAGTGGATCATCAATCCAGTGCCATGTCATTTACCTTCAACTGCCTGGGCCAGACTACCACAATTCATAGACCTTACTTAACGGCCAATTCCAAAGTAAATCAGTTTCTTAATATAGAATTTGCTAATGATTACATAGATGATTTGCCAATACATCCGAGAACAACTTCGCTTCTGTATCAGTGTGCACTTGAAATACCACAAAGTCCAGAATTCAAAGCGAGCTTAGTGCCCGACCCCTAGCGAGTCTCTTCCAGTGACGTCAAATGTAGCCTAAGCTTGTGGCCTACTAGCTAGCAATTCACTGTAACTAATAACATTTATAATGGGTCACAGTATCATCTGAGAGCTATATGCTCTATCTTGCTTCAGTAAATACAGATTGAACAATAATCTGTCACAGAATACTTTGAAATGAAGTCGCAATTATAACACAATATGCACAAAGACAAAAGAGATTTGCTAGCTAGCCAGTAAGCGAGTTAGTGCCCCATAAACACCTGTGAAAAATATGTCTCTGACCTTATCTCGTGGGCTACTACCTTGTCGATTGACTTCATCTTGATCTAGCTAGTTAGCTAGCTATTTACTGTACCTTGACTGAAACGATCTGTCAGCAAATCCTCCAAACAAATTTTACATTGTGTTCATCCAAATATACACACTAGGTATATTTAATATATTTTTATATAAGGTCTTCTTTCCTTGAACACAATGTTGGCAATTGCACTGTCTGCTTAGCCTGTCTAACTGGCAGTCCATAAGATGGCTAATTATCAACAAACTCTGGTTGTTCTGTAGTTCTGGACCTTTAGTCATGCACCAGGTTACTCACCTCACTCAAACCTTTTGTTTTCTAGCTTAACTTAACTTTGGTCATGTTGGAATTACTAATGTTTGCACTGGTGTTTATGAATACGGTCACCGGCCGGTACAAGCTATTGCTGTCTTGATTGGTTGAGCTTGGTTCATGCTAGCATGGCCTTTGACCAAACCGCTTTGTGTGAACATTGACACTGGCTGCCACCGGGATAAATTATGTACCATAATTATTAGTATGGATAAAAAAATATTTTCAGTCAATATGGGGAGATATTCAACTTCCCTTGCTCGACCTGTTGGCTATGTGTTCTGTCACCAGCTCGTCACATCCAAAACTGTTGTTTATACCAGCCTGACGTTGCTAACAAGGCATAACATAACACACAACCAATGAACCTGAACAATATACATGTGGTAAAAGAGAAAAACACACAAGCTAAAAAGTTAATTAAGCGTAATCCTCTGCACATGAACTTTAAGCTCGTATTAGTAGTCAAAAGCGATCTGCCATTAGGTGCAGTGAGCTAATTATGTGATGATAAATCGTCTTCGGCGTGAGGTAATTTCTCAGTGCTTTTTACAGATAGCAGAGGACATGGCAGATAACCGCTTAAAGCCTTTGCGAGTCAGGCTGCGGCTAGGCAAATGTGGGAGGAAGTGTCAGGCCAAATCAATACACGCTTCCCAGGGTTGCTTTGGTGCTGTAATCCAGGCCTTGGCGGGCACTGACCCCAGGGGAGACCGAAGCTCTTGTTTTCTTGTCCTGTTTTTTCAAAAGCAACTGCACTTATGAATATGACAGCAATGAGCAGAAGCTAATTATCTAAAAAAAAAAGCACAGTTTGGCTGTGTGTTAAACCGCTTAGCTCATAATGCGAGACACTTTTAACCTCCCGTCTCAACACTGGATGGCTAATGTAAAGAGCTGTTAACAGGAATTCTAGTGTATTAATTTTTATTTAATTGTGGATGAGGAGTGCAAGGAATAGATAATGTTCTTACCCTGCTAGGCCAAAGAGCGTGATCTTTAGCAAATACACATCATACAATGTACAACAGAGCACAAGACGATATCAATTGGACATGGCACACTGCATTCACATGTTGTATTGAAGTTATTTCATGTGTTAAATACCCCCTTCGGACATAGGTTAGTGGTTAAGAGTATGCTTCCAACTCGTCAGTGTGCATACAATTGGTTCACTATAGTGGAGATTCCTGGCACATTCTTTCACGAGAGCAACCCGATATATTCCATCTGATTTCAAAGTTCCCTTAACGTCATAATCTTATATTTTCTGCCTTATATAAAGTAACAAGGGATTATTCCAACATAGTGGCAATCAGACATGGAATTAAGCAGTTGCTCAGACAAATTTAACGGCAGCAAATTCACAAGTGATGTTTAACATTTAAACCAGATTAAATAAGTACAAGTATGTAACATACCACTGAAAGTACCTTTCTATATGAGGTCAACTGAAGTAAATGTTGCTCACTCAAAACCATGCACGTTATTTCGGAAAGGAGCATAGCTGTGTGAAAGAAAAGTTATTGCAGTTTGAAAATATTATTAAACCCTTTATTGCAGCTGTAGTTCCTAATATTTTTCCACAGTTTCATCTTTTATTCACCTAAAGAAATAATTTATTCCATCAGGATGGATTCTAGGCACAGAGAGTGGGTTTGCTGGAACGTTACAGCCCCCTTTGTAGGTGCTACTCACTTAAGCCATCAGCCGCACTATTAAAAATGTAAAATTAACGTTTTTAAAGTGGAACACGATTCCATTCCGTGCTCTAGGGGCACTGAAGCGCATACTTGCATGCGAGATGCACATGGCCATCGCCCTGGCAACAGCGCAAGGGTAGGAAGGTGCACTGAGTGAAATGGGAGCAGATTGGTTTTATTCTTTATTTAGAGAGTTATTCCAGCCGGTGAGTCATACTGATGCCCTTCTGATGTAAATCCGCATTGCTCAATTGAGGCTGTTTTTGGGCGAATGTAAGGGGCATAGAGCAAGGCTCTGTGGGACAGTAGAAAACTTGATTCTGAGCTTTCGGTTTTACATGTTTTTATCACGCTTAGGATTCTACAAGCTGCACTCATCACCATAACAGTGCCTGTGGGAGTGAGGTTGAAATTACACTATGTCACGCTTTTATTTAATGTTATCACTCTTAATAGATTATGTTTGTGGACCCCTGTGACATTTTATGCTATCTTTTGTTTTCTTAGAGGTGTTTCCCACTTTTGTCTCTTTGATTTTAATTTTGTTTTCCAAATTGTCATGTCTTTAGTAATCATGCAAATAATTCACTGGGCTATGGGGCCAGAGGTGAGTAAGTTACTGGTTGGGGCGTCGAGGCCACATGGTTCTGCTTCGTGTCTCATGCATTTGGGGAATTCTGGGTGATTTTAAACATGTTCAAGTGCAATTTTCCATTGTTAACATCCTCTTGTTGCATGCAGATACATATATTTCATTACATTTTCATTTTAGAATTAAGTACTATTCTACTTACATCCTACCGGTACTTATTTCATTATGAATTATATTCCGAAGCAGATAATATCGTTTAATGTTTTAAAAGCAAGAATACCTGGTCAGAGGGAATGTACCAGAACAAATCATTTCCCGTTTCTGTCATCATCAATCATAATTACTTAACAATTTCATCACCTTGGATCAATTTGTGCCATTGAGATCAAACAGTAGTGCTAGGGGAGGCCCAGGTCTCCCCAAAAATAATTTATATCATATGGGTGACCTGTTTCAGTAGCTGTGTAATTCTCTGCCATTGTTTTCCCATTCAGGCTAACTATTTCCCCCTTGGTTTGGCATTAAAATATTATATCATTAAATTGTTTATTTATTTCTGTATACACCATTACATCCTATTCGGAACATTATTAGTCAGTCTTGAAGATGACAACGGCCTTCGGCAAAGTTCCCACAAATCCACTTCATGTTCATTAGTTTGAATTATTTATTAACGTCTTCTATCTCTATAAAAAGACATGGGCTTTATATCCTTAGTACTTAATAGAGAGATCTGCTTTCTAAGTATGAACGTTATTGTTTATTGCTAATGACAAGTGAAAGGGGTCTTTAAAGTCATCAGTGTCAGTGAGTCTTAAACTGGGTCTTCAAAGCTTCCACACTGCAATTATTGCTAATTGTCACTGCGGGCAGAGTTCCAGGGTAGTGTTTTGCTGCCTCTTACAGGCTCTGAGAATAACACTTGTGGTGGTCAGTTCCCACAATACAACAGCTCACATCAAGGAGAACACAAGAGGAAGTTGGTTCTTTGAGGACAGGAAATGGAAAAGTGCTGTAGGTACAGCCAACTAGGGATGGGGCTGATTACCAGTATGTATTAAACATGAGCTTGACGCCTTCGAAACCATCCCTCTAGATTACAAGGTGTTATAAAATATTAAGATATTGTACAATTACTTATTTTAGTGCGTGCGTATAGGGACTTCAGATCCAATACGAGGATGTTTCGCTGATCATTGCGCGATCAACTTATTTTCAACGAACAAATGTGGGAGCATTGCAAAATGCTTAAATGGAATTATCATAATCGTGCCAAACAGAAGTAACGCTATAGTGTTGAAGAACATGGTTTGGTATAGATGAAAAAGGCTGTTTTGGGCCTCTTCATGTGTTACATAATATGTTTGTGGTTAGTGAGAGGTGCTTGTTTCAGACCCCCATGTATTATAGTATAGGCAGCATGTCAGTTTAAACTAACGTGAGTTGAAATATTGCTGGGGCCCTGCTGGGAATGATAATGCCTTGGGAGTCATATCCTGTAGCTCTGTGGCTAAAATCAAACCCAGATAAGCGCGAGGAAGTGTAGAGCTGCAGGATTTCCACGAAGAAGGGTAACTCGTAATCAAATCCTTCTGAAAATCCACTAGCTTTGATCATAAGGCTTGGTAATTTGTCATTACCTACACGTCGTTTGTTGTTGATATCGCTGCCAAGGGCATCTACAACAAATCAATGCAAGCGGAAGGCTTGAATCCTGAATTATGATTGGCTGATAGCCGTGGTATGACACCATATACCATGGTATGGAGTCACAGAACTTCTCACATTGGTAACTGGTTTATAATAGCAATAAGGTACTTGGAGCATTTGTGGTATATTGCAATATTCCATAAGTGTTGTGTCAAGGCACTATGCAATGCTTTGTTTATTAGCCGTGGTTTATTGGCCATGCTGTACAACACTCACTTGAGCTCTATTGCTTACATAAACAGTCGAGTCCATCATTACTGTATCCCTTGATTAACCTAAAGTAGAATGTATTGTTAATAATATGGAAAGTGAGCTATAGTGTTTTTAAAAAGCTAAATAGCGTAACATACTGTATTTTCAGACAGGACAAAATGATTTTCAATTCTCTAGCTGAGCTTCAGCTATGCAATTCAGTGGTGGGTTTGGCTCTGAAAAGTCCTTTAAAGCTACCGGTATGTTAAAATACAGTGGTGCGTCTTTGATGTAATGCAGCTATTTTCCTTCCACTGGTCCTGCGGGCCCTTGTTAAGATCAACAGCTCCATGAACTTTACCAACTACCTTGACATTAGTGGAAACATTGTTGTCTCTGCCAGGAGTCTGACACCGGCCTGCAAGTGAATCTGCCAGCAAGAAAACAATCCTAAACACAAATCATAATTCAGATGTATATTACAATTCAGAATTTTAATGCTGCGCTACCGTTTGTTAGATATTTTATTCTAAGCCACTGTTTGCACTAATTTATAATACTGTATACATTTAGGAGCATTGTTTGAGTGTCAAAGCCACTGACACAGTCCCAAAATCCCTCTTTAGTCACATCTGTTCTGGTTCTGGCACAAACCATTGTTTTATTTATTTATATAATGTAATTCTATACCCTTATTTTACAAGATAACGGAAGTGAGAGCCTGCCTTGCTCAGAAACAAACCTTTTTTACCTTTACACCCTTTCAAGTTAAAGTAGCTACCTCAGTAAGTACAGATTGAACAATAATCTGTCACAAATACATTTCAAAATGAAGTCGCAATTATCACACTATATACACAAAAACAAAATATACATGCTAGCTAGTCAGCTAGCTTGTTAGCACCCCATCAACACCTATGACAAAATATGTCTCACATGGTACCTCGAAGGCTACTCCCCAGTTGAGTGAGTTCATCTTGAGGTAGATAGTTAGCTAGCTATTTAGCTACTGTACTTTGACCAGTAAATCAGTCGGTCAAAATCAATCATTAGCTACGCAGATCACCTACCTAGCTCCAATTCCGGGTAGTGATGGGGACATCTGCCCTGCGTAGGGTGCCGTCTTCAGATGGGATGTTAAACGGATGTCCTCACTCTGTGGTCATTAAAAATCCCATGGCACTTATCGTAAGAGTAGGGATGTTAACCCTGGTGTCATGGCCAAATTCCCAACCAGGCCTCACTTCAATCATGGCCACCTAATAATCCTCCTCCTTCCTAATTGGCATATATAACTGATAACTGATGTCTGGTTAGCATTCTGGCGCAAAAATGGCTGCAGTGCATCACCCAAGTGGGTGCTACACATTGGTGGTGGAGGTGGGCTTTCCCCCTCACTGTGTAAAGCGCTTTAGGTTACAATATTCTGTCAACCATCATTTTTTATTTTACGTTGCGGTTATCCAAGTAAATACAGTACACAAACAAATAAAGTACACTACAAAGTAAAAGCTATTTGAACTGAGGCATGTTGTTTAAAAGCTTACTTTTCCGAATTAAAAGCAATGCATTTTCGATGTGTCAGCAGCATAGCATCCTGTATTCCACTGCTGGTTTGCTTCTAAAACTTTTATCAGTCTTTGGATGGGAGGCCAATGCCGCTGGAAGTGGTGTTAGATGGCCAGTAGGGAGCCCTCTTCCCTCTAGTTTATAGATAATCCCCAATGCCCCAAGGCAGTGATGGGGACATCTGCCCTGCGTAGGGTGCAGTCTTTCCGAAGGGACGTTAACTGTGTGTCCTGACTCTGTGGTCACTAAAGTTCCCATGGCACTATTCTTAAGAGTAACGGTGTTATTCCTGGTGTCCTGGGTTAATTTCCAATCTGGTTTTAATATCATCATGGCAACCTAATCATCCCCAGGTTTCGATTGGCTCATTCATCCCCTTCCCTCCCCCCACTTCTCCGCAGCATGTTGCTGTAAATGAGAAGCTGGTCTCAGTCAATTTGCCTGGTAGATAAATGTAAAACTAAACTTAAATACACGGTAGATCATGTTAACCAGCTTATTACCTCTGCTATATCTGGTATATCCAATTTTTTGGGATACTGAAGGTTTACATACACATCGGTCCCAACTGTAAATCTCTGAATTTCTCCCAAATTATGTTCTCAGGAAACTATTTTGAAAACCTAAATTACGTTATATGCCAACATATTTAGTTTTTTTTACGTTTGAACTGCACGTTTGGTTATTAGGCTATATTTGTACTTGAATTACGTTGCTCCGGTACATTTCGTTTAGCGGATTTATGCGAGAACATTCCATACATTCCATAGCGTTCGAAATGATATTGCCACATTCACAGTTAAGGTTAGGTAGGAGGATACTAACTGTTAAGGTTAGGCATGAGGTTACTAACGGTTAAGGTTAGATATGACGTTACTGAGGTTAAGGTTAGAATTAAGTTTAGGGTTAACATTACAAATGTAGAACAAAACACACACAAAGTGCCGGTCTGGATTTGAACTTGCGAACACTGGCATGCAAGTCGCAGATTTATACGCCCGTCCACCATCCCCGACCTCCGCTCTAGCAAAAACTATGCTATTTACATGCTACGTCATGATCTTCTAATGTTCATATTGAACGTTATTCGAGTGTTCAATTTAGTTCCCTACAAACGTAATTGACCCTCTCATACGTTCATATTTGACATATTTTGGTTTTACAAAATAGTTCCCTCAGAACGTATTTAAGGGGATTTACGGCTGATCGGTCCATGTGCAACTCGGGTGATCTAACAAAGATAGTAATCTTCTTTTTGGCAAGACAGTTTTCACATACATCACCAGTGCGAGTTCACCATGGGCTCAATAGCTTCACCTGCAGCTACTTGATTCACTCAGCTTCTGCCTCACTATATTCAGCTGTATTTCTGCCTCGCTGTATTCCGGCTCAAATATGTAGTTATGTTTGTATATTACCATTCAATAACACTTGATCAAAGTTGAAATCGTCCAGCTCTTTTGGCACTTTGTCACTTGCACTAGCCATTGTAGAAAAAAATCCCTCTCAAAGTAGCTACGTATTTAACGGAAGAATGTATTCTCGCAACTAGGGATGTGACAGTACCGCTTTTTATGAAACCAATAAAAATACAGAGTAGTTCATTTTGAGTACTTGCTGATATGGGTACCAATATGAGTACTTTCAATAACTATGCCAAATGTCACTCATCAAGCTATAATCTGCAAGGTCTTTAGATGTTTAGCAGCCAATTTCCCCTAATTCAAATATAGAAGAGTAAATGCTCCTACATATTCAGAGGAACATAATTTATATTTCAGGTAAAGAATGTGTAATATTTATTACTAATAATGTCAATAGTTTACAGTACGTCTCCATCCCTGATTAGCTATAGTGAGTTGAATTGTATTCTTGAGGATTGATTTTATTATTGAACTTCAATTATTGAACAACAGTGCACTTGGTCAATCCAAAATGTTAATACACCTCAAACCTGAACAGTTAAAGACAGTGCTTGAAGTGGGGAAAAAAAGGTGCCAGTACTCTCTTGCATTGGCAACTCATTATGACATTTGAGATTTCTACAGTGAAAAACAAAACTTGGAGATATTGCTGGTACAACAAAAATGGATTGTTATTTATAACATAAATGTATTTATTTAAACACGCCGTGTGTGTGTCCCTTGACCAACTGTCAGGCCATCCATGTGTTTTGTTACTCACGTTATTGTTGACATCGGTGTCATTGACTAAGGTGACGTTACAGTTGGGTCTAAAGTTAAGGTCTAAAGAGTTTTAGGTCCCCCTGGCACAAAGTTGATCTTTTGGCCTCTAGAAAAGTCATACTTTGACCTAAAGTGGAGTGCTTTATGGTTTTTATCTCCATGAAATCCAACATTGTCAAGCCCTTGGGGCTCCTGGACCAGTGTGCAAAGTTTGCACACCATACAAACAAGCATAGGTGGACAAAGTACTGAGTAAAAGTACTTTTCTGAGTAACTCTGCGTTCACAAGTTTTGGGAAGTCCCTACTTAAGACCAAATTGATCAGGTAAAAGGAGTTCACATCTTACCGGTGACCATGATTCATATTTCCTTTACTCTTTCTAATTGTTTCATAGGTTACTGTTAAGATACAAACTCCCTTTACCTGATCAATATGGTCTTAAATAGGGACTTCCCAAAACTTGTGAACTCAGAGTTACTCAGAAAAGTACTTTTACTCAAGTAAATGTCCACCTCTGCAAACAAGTCAATATCAAAATGCTGCACCCATTCTATATGTTTTTGAAATCCCAGCTATTTTTTACATCCTGTCTTTAATGTGTTTAGTAAAAAAGGCTACCATCTAAAAAACATGTATAGCTCCGGCTGTGTTTACCCCACAGGGTTGAGCCACCACACATTATTTTCGTCTGATCTTCATCGTTCTAATGGTAACAATCATGTACGGTTCTGTGAAGGGTTTTAATTAACGTTAGTTTGAAGCTCATGAATTGTACCCAATGTTTCTGTTGGACGTGGACCGCTGTTGACGTCTGGCTCTGGAACACGCATTCTTTTAGTACCTTTCGGAAGCCAGGCTAACATAACAACTAACAAAAACACTTTTTTTTACAGCAACTTTTTAGTTTCTAGGTTTTCAGCAGTAAAAAATCTGTTACGGTCAGGCGGCAGCCGCAGTCATCAGACCAACATCAGACAGCTTTTTCGAACTAGCGTTCGTGGAGAAGTGAACTTGTGATAGGGTGGACTGACTGCTTGCTTTTACGTGAATCGTCAAGAGATCTGAAGTCACATAGTGCCCTCTGGGTAGTGTAGTGTATGTAACGTCATTACCAATCTCTCTGACACTAACGCTTTCTCTGTCAGTGTGGTTGAGTACCGGCTACCTGGTGGTACCCAAGAAAAAGTGCGGGTACGCTTGAGTAGAATGTAGAAGTGCGGGTACTGCGTACAGGTGAGTACTGCCCCACTTCGAACACTTGTTAAGGAAGTAAAAGTGAGATCTTGCCTTTCTTTGGAGAATATCTACTGTATTTGTGCACAATTGTTGGGCAACTATTAGTGTGCAGAATAATTATGCAACTAAATGAAAAATGAAAGGTTTCCCATCTCACAAACAACTCAAATTGTTTAAGCCTTCCATTCATGGAGTCTGTCAGTTTCTTGATCTGTTGACAATCAAGGTTTTGTGCAGCAGCAACCACAGCCTCCCAGACACTGTTCAGAGAGGTTTACTGTTTTCCTTCACCGTAAATCGACCATTTAAGAAGGGACCACAAGTTCTCAATAGGGTTTAGGTCAGGAGAGGAAGGGGGCCATGTCATTATTCTTTCATCTTTAAGGCCTTTACAGGCTAGCCATGCATTGGAGTACTTCAATGCATGCAATGGAGCATTGTCCTGCATAAAAATCACGGTCTTCTTGAAAGATGCAGACTTGTTCCTGTACCACTGTTTGAAGAATGTTACTTCTAAAAATTGACAGTAGGTTTGAGAGTTCAGTTTGAATCCATCTTCAACCCGAAATGTTCCAAGTAGCTCTGTCAGGACTGGGCACAGGAGAAGGTAAGGAACCAGAAGCAGAGATGAAAAGCAATAATAATGTTTATTGAAGGCTGTGTGTGTGGGTAGGACGTAAGGCTCCAGTCCGACAGGCAAGAATGGTCAGGGGGTCAGGCAGGGTTCGGTACACGGAGCGGGTAGTGGTCCAGGCAGGGTTCGGTACACAAGGATGGTCGTAGTCCAGGCAGGGTTCGTTACACAGGGAGGGTCGGAGTCCAGGCAGGGTTCGGTACACAGGGAGGGTCGGAGTCCAGGCAGGGTTCGGTACACAGGAAACTAAACAGAACAGAAATAGCACGATGAGAACAAACACAGGAACGGGGAATCACGAGGAATAAACTGGGAATGAGGAAAATGCTTGATAATAGAACACGAAATGGGTAATAATTACGTGGCTATACAATAATCCGGCAGTTGGTTGACACACTACAACTCCCTAATAAAGGGAGAGGAGGTAATCAACCCAGGTGTGGCGGGAAGCAGGTGCAGGTGATGATTAACAGGAACGGTGATCAGGGAGTGCAGGGGAAAACCAGGAACCGGAACACAAGGGGACAGGGAAGACAGCTCAGGAGGATGGATTCCTGACAAGCTCATGTTTAATAATACCAGCCGATACCAGTACCCCAAATCCACCTTGCTGGCATCTGTATCAAAATGAAGCTTCACGTTTGAGTCTTCTCAAATCTTTGGCAGTTAATTTGCATCTTTTTTTCTCAACACGTTTCTTGCGACCCTGTTGACTATTTGCAACAAAACGTTTGATGGTTCTTTAATCAGTTGAATCTCTTTTTTTTCCCATTTTGCCTGAGAAACAGAAGCTGCCTATTAATTATGAACACCTTGATATAGGGTGTTGATCGCCTTAGGCCACAACCTCCCTCATTACACAAATACACATCACTGATATGCTTCAATCCAATAAGCATTCCAGTTTATACAGCTTGGAGTTATAATTATGATATGGTCAAAATACTGACTTGCCTAATACTTGTACACACGGTGTATAGCTGTACTATCACTGTAATTTTGTGAACAACAAATAAATAGGCTACGTTGTTTTTCATTTAAGTTATATTTCTTAATGTTAGTGTGTCAGAACTAACTTGTACTATTATGTTCACCCAGAAGTGTTGCAAACTGCTGACATTGTCTTTCCTTCCCAAAGGTTTATTAATTAATGCGAAGCCCCAGCCAGTATGCAATGACTAGCCAAATATCTTGCAGGGTTCTCGCCCTGTCGACTGGGACAAAGGCTGATCGATGAGTGGTGTTAAACACCCAGAAATTCAGTGGCCAAAGATAGTTAGGTTCTGTACTTGAATTTGCACATTTCCTTGAGCATTCTAATACAGGTCATTCTCAAGAAATTAGCATATTGTGATAAAGTTCATTATTTTTCATAATGTAATGATAAAAATTAAACTTTCATATATATTAGATTCATTGCACACCAACTGAAATATTTCAGGTCATTTATTGTTTTAATACTGATGATTTTGGCATACAGCTCATAAAAAACCCAAAATTTCTATCTCAAAGAATTAGCATATTTCATCTGACCAATTAAAGAAGTGTTTGTAATACAAAAAAAAAGAAAAAGTCAACCTTCAAATAATTATGTTCAGTTATGCACTCAATACTTGGTCGGAAATCCTTTTGCAGAAATGACTGTTTCAATGCGGCGTGGCATGGAGGCAATCAGCCTGTGGCACAGCTGAGGTGTGATGGAGGCCCAGGATGCTTCGATAGCGGCCTTAAGCTCATCCAGAGTGTTGGGTCTTGCGTCTCTCAACTTCCTCTTCACAATATCCCACAGATTCTCTATGGGGTTCAGGTCAGGAGAGTTGGGCCAATTGAGCACAGTAATACCATGGTCAGTAAAACATTTACCAGTGGTTTTGGCACTGTGAGCAGGTGCCAGGTCGTGCTGAAAAATGAAATCTTCATCTCCATGAAGCTTTGCAGCAGATAGAAGCATAAAATGCTCCAAAATCTCCTGATAGCTAGCTGCATTGACCCTGCCCTTGATAAAACAGTGGACCAACACCCTAGACCATCACTGACTGTGGGTACTTGACACTGGCATTTTGGCATTTCCTTCTCCCCAGTCTTCCTCCAGACTCTGGCACCTTGATTTCCGAATGACATGCAAAATTTGTTGTTGTTTGTTGCGCTGCTTCTCTGTAGCCCAGGTCAGACGCTTCTGCCTTCCCACAGACTTCCCACTGAGGTGCCTTGATACAGCACTCTGGGAACAGCCTATTTGTTCAGAAATTTCTTTCTGTGTCTTACCCTCTTGCTTGAGGGTGTCAATGATGGCCTTCTGGACAGCAGTCAGGTCGGCAGTCTTACCCATGATTGCGGTTTTGAGTAATGAAACAGGCTTGGAGTTTTTAAAAGCCTCAGGAATCTTTTGCAGGTGTTTAGAGTTAATTAGTTGATTCAGATGATTAGGTTAATAGCTCGTTTAGAG
>JACXGM010007151.1:0-31234 GCA_016801145.1 Umbra pygmaea | reverse complement strand
TGTGTGTGTGTGTGTGTGTGTGTGTGTGTGTGTGTGTGTGTGTGTGTGTGTGTGTGTGTGTGTGTGTGTGTGTGTGTGTGTGTGTGTGTGTGTGTGTGTGTGTGTGTGTGTGTACGTATGTGTGTGCGCGCGCATGCATGCACATAAGTATTCCATAAGTGTCAAAGGCTTTTATTGACAATTACATTAAGTTGATGCGGAGTCAATATTTGCAGTGTTGACCCTTCTTTTTCATGACCTCTGCAATCCGCCCTGGCATGCTGTCAATTAACTTCCTGACTGATGGCTCCAAATTCTTGATGAAGTATGGAGTTTGTCAGAATTTGGGGGTTTTATTTGTCTACCTGCCTCTTAAGGAATTGACCACAAGTTCTTAATGGGATTAATGTCTGTGGAGCTCCCCGAGCCACTTAGTTATCACTTTTGCCTTATGGCAAGGTGCTCCATCATGCTGGAAAAGGCATTGGTCATCACCAAACTGTTCTTGGATGGTTAGGAGAAGTTGCTCTCGGAGGATGTGTTGGTACCATTATTTATTCATGGCTGTGTTCTTAGGCAAAATTGTGAGTGAGCCCACTCCCTTGGCTGAGAAGCAACCCCACACATGAATGGTCTCAGGATGCTTTACTGTTGGCATGACACAGGACTGATGGTAGCGCTCACCTCGTCTTCTCTGGATGGCCCAAACAATCGGAAAGGGGATTCATCAGAGAAAATGACTTTACCCCAGTCCTCAGCAGTCCAATCCCTGTACCTTTTGCAGAATATCCATCTGTTTCTGATGTTTTTCCTGGAGAGAAGTGGGTTCTTTGCTGCCCTTGTTGACACCAGGCCTGCCTCCAGAAATCTTCGCCTCACTGTGTGTACAGATGCACTCACACCTCCCTGCTGACATTCCTGAGCAAGCTCTGCACTGGTGGTGCCCTAAACGGTCAGGAGACAGCCTGGAATTTCTTGGGTATCCTGACAGGTACTTCTAGCGGCACCGTTTAGGGGGGAAAAGTTAGGACAATTCCAAGGGACTGACAGAGGCCCCAAAAAATAGGGAATAACTACAACAGCTGCGCAGAGGGGGCCCAAATAGATGTTTTGTCATGGGGCCCAAAATTCCTGGCAGCGCCCCTGCGTACTTCACAACAATTAAACATCTCTTCTTTGAATTTCTTGATGATCCAATAAATGAATGATTTAGGTGCAATCATACTAGCTGCAATATACTTGCCTGTGAAGCCCTTTTTGTGCAAAGAAATGACTGGTACATGTGAATTCCAGCACCATCCTCCTTAAAGCTTCCAGTCTGTTATTCTATCTCAAACAGCATGCCAGGGTGATCTCTAGCCTTGTCCTTCAACAACTCTCACCTATGTTAACAAGACAATCACTGACATGATGGCAGCTGATCCTTGTGTGGCAGGGCTGCAAATATTCATTGTCATATGACTCCGTAAGAATAACAAAGCTTAAAATATTTTGTACATAATTAGCCCTCTTATACACTCACACATATTATAATACATGCTATAATAGGATCAACAGTGCCATATGTAAGCTATTATAAAGGTGCATTTGTGAAATTAGTAACATTTGGTCAGACTAGTTAATTCGTAGAATTCTGTGAGTCTTCAGTCTCTCCACAGTGATGAGCAAGCATGCACAATTTCAAGAATTAAGCCGTATTGAATCATAGAAGTAATGCACCTGCACGAAAAATAACAAAATAAACAACTCAGTGATTAGTTACAACAGAGTAGTACTGAATCAAAGAAATAATGTGCCTGTGCCAAAGAGAATGATTTAAACAACTCAGATACTAGCACCATAGAGTAGTACTGGATCATAGAAGTAATGCCCCTGCAAGAAAAATAACTAAATGAACGACTCAGGTACTAATACCATTGAGTAGTACTGGTCCTGGATCATATAAGTAATGCCCCTGTGTGAAAAAGAACAAAATTAATGACTCAAGTACTTGTTCCAGAGATGTACTGAATCATAGAAATTAAGCACTTGCATGAAAAAGAACGAAACAAATGACCCAGTATGAATCGTACATACCGGCCTTTCAAAAGATAAGTTAAAATAGAACAAATCTTTCATGAATCGTACATCGATACAAGGAAGCGGGTGTGCCTATTGACTGTTGAGAACGTGTCTGTGCAGGAATGTTAGGGAAAGACGCATGCTTAGAAAGAATGGCAATGAAGCGCAATCGTCATTGAAGAAGAAAAGCATGTTGCTTGTGTAAAATATGGAAGTACTTCGCTTACAAACCTAAAAACTAAGGGGAACCCCAAAACATTGCAGCGCCAGTTTGTAAATGGTGTTTTAAAGTTTGTCTCAAGAAGGGGACAAGTCTAAAACTCTCTAAGCATATGTCTGACAACCACTGATCTTAAAAACACAACAGGGGAATATAACTGGAAAAAAAAAAGTTTAGATACCAGAGGAATAAGGCAGGGAAGTCGGCTTGAATTGAAAGGTTTCATCAGCCGCACAGCCAGGAATGCATACGTGTTCCAATTCCGTGAATAATCATAGGAGATCTGGCAATATGGGGCCTATTGAAAAAAAACTAGGCATTCTCATTTGCACAAAATGCTATTAACTATAAAATTATTAATTATTATAAGTCAAAATTTGTCATTATCCGCTTCCACAGTTGTAGTGTGGAGACACGTGAATGACGCAATGAAAATAATCTTAATGTAATTGTCAATAAAAGCCTTTGACACTTATGGAATACTTGTGTGTGTGTGTGTGTGTGTGTGTGTGTGTGTGTGTGTGTGTGTGTGTGTGTATTTACTGAATTGTTTGTGATTCCTTCAGCTGCGGAGCTCGCTGTGGTGCTGAATCCACGTGTTGTGCCTTTAAATCACTGCATGGGAGATGTCAGTTTCGCTCCCTCAAAACTTGCAACATCTGTGGCATTGTGCTGTGTGATGAAACTCCACATTTTAGAGTGGCCTTTTAATTGTGGCCAGCCTAAGGCACAAGCATCTTGATATGGCCTGTGAGGTGGATGGATTATCTCAGCAAAAGAGATGTGCTCACTAACACAGATTTAGACAGATTTGTGTACATAAAAAGTCTTATATCTTTGAATTCAGCTCATGATTAATGGGGGCAAAACAAAAGTGTGGAATTTACATTTTGGTTCAGTGTAAAAACACACACACACACACACACACACACACACACACACACACACACACACACACACACACACACACACACACACACACACACACACACACACACAGGATAATTAAGCTATATATCATATGCTGGAGTATATTTCTGGAGTGTTAAGATTAAAAGAAAAAAATAACAAGAACCGTACAGAACTGAAAACCGTGATACGAACCGAACCGTGGGTTTTGTGAACCGTGCCACCCCTAATACACACACATCAAAATTTATTTATAAAGCCATTTTTACAACATCAGTTGTCACAAAGTGCGTTGATATAGGGCTGGGCGATAAAACGATAACGATGTCTCGCGATAGACACGTAATCAATAAAAAATGCGTTCGATAAAACGTTTGATAATTTCCTTTGCTTCGTCAAAAGAAACCAGCGGTTGCGAAGCAATTTTGGTTGATAAACAAAGGCACTCACTCTCTGGTAACCTAGCAACGTTGCAAGTGACACGCTAACCGCCAATCATTTAACAGTATTAAGTTTGGTTGCGCAATATTGTTGTCTTGTGAGTCGTGTTGGATTCTTCAGTAACTGAAACTGATAAGTGGAAAATTAGTGCCGCAGCGAGCAAGGAAATTGTTGATAAATCGGGAAAAGTCAGCTCGCCAGTATGGCAGTTTTTTAAAGTCTGACCATCGTCAGACCAATGTCGTCTGCAAATTATGCAAAACCGTTGTCCCCACCAAGACTGGTAATATCACAAACTTGTTTTCCCCACCTTCTCATGTTTCTCTGTTTATATTTAACACTTTGCACTATTTTTTTGACACATTATTAAGCATTTCTTAAGTATTCTAATTTTGCACCTTAGTGTAACAGATAATTGTTAAGTGTTCATTGTGATTTGTTTACATATTAATTATTTGAGTGATTTCCATGGTTGTGTTGACATTTCTGCCTTTATAACTGAGGGGATTATAATCAGTGGAAGGTTATTTAAAATATAATTTTAATATACGTTTTTCCTACTCCTTATTCTAAATTGGTCATAAAACAGATCAATAATTATCAATATCGACCGATACGAAACACTTATATTGTGATAGTTTTCAGCCATATCGCCCAGCCCTACTTTGACAGACACCCGGACTGAGACCCTCAAGAGCAAGCAACACAAGTGATGCACAGTGGCAAGGAAAAACTCCCTAGTAGGTGGGACCTAGAAAGAAATCTAGAGAGAGGCCAGACTAAAGGAGGTGGCCAGTCCTCTTCCTTTTACACAGTCCTTTTACACATATACACACATGCATGCAAGCACATCGGTATCGGAACAACACTAGCCGCCTAATAGTAATAAAAGAAAGTTGAGAAGTGCAAACCCTACACTGAATTTACATATCTGAATTAAACACCTAATGAACCTGGGTACCTTTCCTCCCAAAATGAATAAAATGACAGACAGATTATTTGATTTAAACTTGGGCATGAACAATGGGATAGACTGAAAAAGGTAAAGGATTTTGGACAAACTATACATTTTAACAGCATTAATCTTTCCTATAAGTGACAGAGGCACCTCTGAAAATCAGCTTTCATCTGAGTGAGAAGGGGGACAAAGTTGGCAGAGATGAGGACAGGTAATGGGCAAGTCACGTTCAGGCAAAGGTACTTGAAGCCAGAGTGGTTAAGCTGGAAGGACAAGTCTATTTGCTGAATTAGCAATGCTGCTGGATTGACAAAAGCACTCACTCTATTGGAGATTAAGCTTGTAACCAGAAAATAACCAAAGTTCTCTAGAGTGGAGAGAATGGGGTTAAGGAAGATGGAGGGTTACATACATAGATGTTCAACAGCATCACGTGAAATACCCTGAAAAGAGACAGAGGCCTGCAATTCTACCCAAAGAGGCTCTATGGCAATGGCAAAGAGTAAGGGTAACAGAGGGCAACCCTGCCTGGTCCCGCATTATAGGGCAAAGTAGTCTGCACAGGTATCATAGGTACAGACACTAGCCCTTGGGGATGTATACCAAAGCTGAATTCACAAGCTAAATTTGTCCAGAAATCCAGATTTTCGAAGCACAGCAAATAGATAGTTCCATTCAACTATATTGAAGGCCTTCTCTACATCTCTTCAACTCTTTGGAATAAATAATGTAAAATAGGGTTTGAAGGTCAATAAATGAATGAATGTCTACCCTTGATAAAGCTGTTCTGCTCCTCTGAAGTGATCCTTGGTGAGACTACTTCCAAGATGCCTATCAACATCGCACGCACCTTCACATCAAGGTGGGCACCTTATATTTTTTAAATAAAAGCACACACTCAAAGCACCGCAATAATCATTGTAAAAAGTTTTTAAAGCCAACTAAAAGCAATTGTGATGGTGTTATTCTGAAAATAAATCTAGTAATTTGTTAAAAATAATTAGAAGAAATCACAGTCTAACTTCACATGGACTTACACACTTGGCAATACATGGGCCTTGGTGCCATTGAGTGATGTCATCCATCCTGTAATCAGGCACGGAGCGTTTAATATGAACAGCTAAGTGTGTCACAGCAAAACTTTGGAAGTATTTCAGCAACCAAGGTTAACACACTAACTGTAGGTACACACTGCCACAGACTTGAGCTTCAAAGTTACCGGAGGTCATTCATTTTCAATGGAAGCCGGGTTTTCTCAGCTGCAAGGACCGGCAAATCAGTCGGCGTTGCGTTTTGGGCGTTTTGTGCGTGTTGAGCGACCAGAGCATCAAGCAGAAAAGTTGAAGCTTGTTCAACTTTATGGTAATGAGTGATGCTGGGGTTCAGCGGCAAACAACAGTCAACCAATAGAAATTTAAGTATGTCTGCTAGTCTTCCTTGCTTGATGTGAATGTCTAAAGCTTTCCCGTACTTTTTTGACAAGCATCCTTGACAGGGCATCCAGAGATTTATTTGAAGCTCAAGTCTGTGGCGGTGTGTACGTAGAGTAAGTTAAAACCACAACTCTGAGCTGACTTACTCTGAGCTGTCAAACAGGTGGTAACAATTAGTTCAGTCAATTCTGAGTTGAACCAACCTTGAGTTAGAACTGACAGTTAAGAAAAGCAATACCATAGTAGCATCAAAAGACTTTGTATGACACCGGGGATGTGAATAATAAAACATTTGCAAATTTTACAGATCAACAGCATATTGTATCTCTGACCGTTCGCACACCTTGCAGGTCAGCATGGTGGTCCAAATCGCCATCTAGATCACTCACTTCTTGGAACTTAGGCCACGTTTACACACAGAGAGATTTCAGTAACATTTTCGAGTTCGCTCGCGCACAGCTCGGGACGAGTCACAACTGTAGTGTAAACTTGCAGGTATTTCTCGAATTCCACATGACCTCTGGAGGTAGCGCACTATAAGATTTCAAAAGGAAAAATGTATACTGCAGGGAAATTCTTCACACCGTGAATATATTAAGTACTTGGTGCTCCAAGTCTTAAAACTTAAAGATAAAGTCCGCAATTTTCGTAAATGCAAAACATTTTAGGCCCCCATTTTTGTCCGTATGTGTAGTATATTGTTTATTATATGCAGTATAAGTAGAATCATTATCTTACTGTAGTTAGCTTAAAACCTGATGTGTTCTCAAGTAGAGGTGTGAATCTTCACTGATCTCCTGATTCAATTCGATTACGATTATCATGTCAGCGATTCGATTTGATTCGATATCTCGATACATCCCGATGCATCACGATGCGTCAAATACATTTTTCTATGAAAACCGTATAGGATATTTGACTTGACAGAGTGCAAGTCACTGTTTAGTTCAATATAATACAGTTTTCTATATTACTTCATATGGTCATGTTTTCATCCAGAAATACAAGTAGCAAGATATAAACAATCTTTTTCATTTAAAAATGTCTGAACACAGCGCACACACACACACATTTTTCAAGCTTCAAGCATCCAGAAAATAAGTCTCATTCGGGTCTCGAGTTTATCATTGGTCTAGATGAAATGGGTTAGGCTACTGAGAATGTTATTTTTCATTTGAATGTTTATGCTGCGGCTGGAAAATTAAGAAGCAACATCATTGGTTATAATCGATTATGGTCGGCCACTGCATCGATGCAGCATCGTCCATGTCCGCATCGCGATGCATCGATTATTTGATTAATTTCAACACCTCTATTCTCAATGCCATTACAGGCATTCTCTTACTGAGCGTCAGGCAGGGAATTCCCCAACAAATGTATGATGAGGGTTTGCCAATGTAGAGGAAGTCCTGTTGACAGATCTGTCAATCAAACCAGCGCTATACGGTGACATGTAATGAGTTTCCAGGACGAGCACAACCTCTAGACCAGCCCAGGCGTGGGCAAACTAGGGTAGGTGTGGCCTGCCGTGTCCATTGGCTCGGCCTACAAGACCTTTTTAAAATTAAAAACCCTTCAAAGACGATTGAAGCTTACATGCTAGAAACAAATGCTTGATATCGTTGGAAAGAGAGGTTTCGGCTGCAAATAATGAGGGTGGTTCGTCCATGTAGGTTAAGGATAGCCGGGGATACCGTGTACCCAAATGTGGGTACTTTCACTAACTTTATTTACATTTCAATACAGACAGAAATCAGGAAGTGAAAATGACAAAATAACATTTCTGCAAGGAGGAAGGACATCACCCTGAACTAAAACAGGTATTATTAAGGGTGGTGGGAAATGCCTGTTTTTTTATGTATTGGGGAAATATTAAAAATATGTAGGCTACTGTTCATATAGGTTTTTATTTACTTATGTCACCCAATCTTTGTCACACTGGTTCTCAAGACCTGGGGGAATCCTAGTATGGATTTTACAGTGATGTTCTTAATGGTTTACTATACATTTTAAAATACTTAACAACAATTAAACATACATTTTTGTATTTCTTCTCTCTGTATGACATCATGCATGAAAATAATTGTCACAAAAGTTTGGGTTTGACTTATTCTTGTAGCCAAGAATCTTTTGAATCCAAAACTACAAGGCACTTCACTGTAGGGGAAACACCAGCATAACCAGTCAAACAGAAGCATGATGTCCCACAAGATCAGTAGGCTACAAAAAATTAAGATAAAATATTGCCCAGGTTGGACAATTTTTCCACTTCAACTGAGGTCAAAATAAAAAAAAAGGAAAAATGTGCAAGCTTAAGGATTTTAGCGACTTTGACAAGGGACAAATTGTGATGGCTAGGCGACTCGGTCAGTGCATCTCAAAAACTGCAGCTCTTGTGGGGTGTGCAGTGGTACATATCAAAAGTTGACCAAGGAAGAAAAAGCTGTGAACCGGCGAAAGGGTCATGGGCGGCCAAGTCTCATTGATGAACATGGGGAGCGAAGGCTGGCCCGTGTGCTCTGATCCAACAAACGAGCTACTGTAGCTCAAATTGCTGAAAAAGTCAAGAGGGTCTGGGCGCAGGGGGCACTGTCAGCCCAGGCAGTGTGAGTTCAGGGGCACTTGGCTTTGTGGGTGGGACTATAGTTGGTTTTCTAGCGATTTCGGGAGAGTTCAGCGGGCACTAGGTGTGTGGGCGATTTGATTGGCTCTTCGCTGTTTTTAAAGTATATGAATGTACCCTAATAATAAATAGTTTAGCAACAAATACATAAGAATTAACAATAATTACAGATTGGTTACACACATACAACTGGTGTGTTTATTAATCACAATAAGTTATTGGTAAATACCAATGCTTTGTTCCCTCTGCTTTTACTATTCCATGGACTGATAAATAAAATCACAACATGTTAATCTAGATTCTTCCTCTACGATTTCGATGTGTGTTCATTGCACACGAACACCCTCAGGCACAGGGTGTGGCAGGCTGAACATGGGAACTATGAGGAGCTTGTGCCGCAATTTCATTGACTTTCACTGTTACGGAGCAAAGGTTCAGCGTATCAGAAACCACAGCAGCCGCGCGGTCGGTGGATCTTAATTTATTGGCACAGCCTCATACTACTACCCAGACTGGGGGAAACGGAACGGTATCGCACACTGGGTTTGGTGCGTTGCACACCGTTCCATTTGCTCTGGTCCGAGCATAACATGACCCCATCCTCCCCAATTAGGATACACCGACCGCAGCTGCCACCACAATATGAGTTTATCAACAAATATGCAGTAGAGTTACAGTTAAATCTTTGTGATTTGGTTTATGTTTATTAACCACAAAAGTGGAATAGCTTAATACCCATACTTCATCAGTCTGCTTTCAATAATCAGCTAGATTGATTAGACTGGCCTTACAGCGCCCACCTGGCCTCACAGCGCCCACCTGGCCTCACAGCGCCCACCTGGCCTCACAGCGCCCACCTGGCCTCACAGCGCCCCAAAAGCTTCATATTGCCCCTGCCTAAAATATTATTTACTGTTTTCCCTGATTTTGGAATGTAAGGAAAAATATACACAATCAAACTGGGATCCAATACACTCACCGAAAGGATTATTAGGAACACCCGTACAATTTCTCCTTGATGCAATGATCTACTCAACTAATCACATGGCAGTTGCTTCAATGCATTTAGGGGTGTGGTCCTGTTCAAGACAACGTGCCTAATAATTGTGCCCACATTGTAGCTAATAAACTATTGAACAGATGTATGTTTTGACAAAAAAAGTTGTGTGTATCTTAATGATTTGAGGGAATTACATTTGGCTGATTCCTCACAAAGGTCAAATTGAGCATTTAAAAACTTGCTGCCCACCCTCAGCATCAGTGGTGAAAATGCTATGATAAATAGTAGTACAGAATGATTAAACGTTACATAAACATTTTTGAAAAAACATTCACTTTACAATTGTCATTGTGAAATGAACTCTGTAAGGCCAATTTTCATCATGGTTTTACTATACACTCACCTAAAGGATTATTAGGAACACCTGTTCAATTTCTCCTTAATGCAATGATCTACTCAACCAATCACATGGCAGTTGCTTCAATGCATTTAGGGGTGTGGTCCTGTTCAAGACAATCTCCTGAACCCAGACTGAATGTCAGAATGGGAAAGAAAGTTGATTTAAGCAATTTTGAGCGTGGCATGGTTGTTGGTGCCAGACGGGCCGGTCTGAGTATTTCACAATCTGCTCAGTTACTGGGATTTTCACGCACAACCATTTCTAGGGTTTACAAAGAATGGTGTGAAAAGGGAAAAACATGTCCTGTGGGCGAAAATGCCTTGTTGATGCTAGAGGTCAGAGGAGAATGGGCCGACTGCTTCAAGCTGATAGAAGGACAACTTTGACTGAAATAACTACTCGTTACAACCGAGGTATGCAGCAAAGCATTTGTGAAGCCACAACACACACAACCTTGAGGCGGATGGGCTACAACAGCAGAAGACCCCACCAGGTACCACTCATTTCCACTACAAATAGGAAAGAGGCTACAATTTGCAAAAGCACACCAAAATTGGACAGTTGAAAACTGGAAAAATTTGCCTTGTCTGATGAGTCTTGATTTCTGTTGAGACATTCAGATGGTAGAGTCAGAATTTGGCGTAAACAGAATGAGAACATGGATCCATCATGCCTTGTTACCACTGTGCAGGCTGGTGGTGGTGGTGTAATGGTTTGGGTCATGTTTTCTTGGCACACTTTAGGCCCCTTAGTGCCGATTGGGCATCGTTTAAATGCCATGGCCTACCTGAGTATTGTTTCTGAGCATGTCCATCCCTTTATGGCCACCATGTACCCATCCTCTGACGGCTACTTCCAGCAGGATAATGCACCATGTCACAAAGCTTGAATCATTTCAAATTGGTTTCTTGAACATGACAATTAGTTCACTGTACTAAAATGGCCCCCACAGTCACCAGATCTCAACCCAATAGAGCATCTTTGGGATGTGGTGGAACGGGAGCTTTGTGCCCTGGATGTGCATCCCACAAATCTCCATCAACTGTAAGATGCTATCCTATCAATATGGGCCAACATTTCTAAAGAATGCTTTCAGCACCTTGTTGAATCAATGCCACGTAGATTTAAGGCAGTTCTGAAGGTGAAAGGGGGTCAAACACAGTATTAGTATGGTGTTCCTAATAATCCTTTAGGTGAGTGTATAAAGCTTTATATTATGCAGCTTTACAATTCCAGACAGAGGAATGCATTGGTATTAAGCTAGTTTACGGGTGAATAAACACAAATATCAATTTCAGGTAGCCTAAATAATTCCTCCATTGGAGATCACAGTTCCGTAATGATATTGTCCATTCCAATGAACACATAAATCCTTACCAAGAGAAGGATTCATAGAATGTGAATTTAATAATCCACACAAAACATATAAAGCAGGACACTTTAATATGTATATCAGGATGGAGGATGGACTTATTGATATAAATCTTCAGCTATTGTAATTAAACGTGCAATAGGTAATTTTTGGCCACCAGGGGGCTCTCAATCAAAACAATAGCAAAAGATGTACTTGGATGACGTCAGGAGGTTGCGTGGGATCATGGGTTTTGTTATCGTCGTCAATGACAACCTTCCAATCTAGCGTCTCCGGCAGAAGAAATGTTCACTGACAAAGTAATATATTGTTAAAAAAATTATTACTTTATTCACGTTATGTTTGGCGGCTCCCTGGAACTTATAACAACTAGAGCAGTCACAGGTTATATTACGCCATTTACGGGTGACAAAATGAAACGTCCCGTGTCTTCGAATTATATTACAAATTTCTCTAGATTTGAAAGTTAGTGGAAACATTTAGGATAATGTAAGTACACAACTAAGAAATATATATAATATATGTATAGTGATGTTTGCTTTTAATGCAAAGTATGTATTTTGTTATTGTTTTGATTGATATTAGATATTGTACCTTTAAGCATAAACCAAATGTATATACACATTCATCTGTTGGAGATGAAAAGCCTTTAATTACTTCACTTTTTCATATATTCTTTGCTAAAAACAAAGTAATTGTTTATAAACCTAGCTTTGAAAAACAACAAATAACTAAAAAAATTATAACATAAAATTGGTAGAAGAAAATGCCATGTTGAATCAACAGCAGTTATGAACACTGTCCACTGGCTCCACAGTGCCCAAGCCCCGCCCACTGGACTCACACTGCACTGTCTGACAGTGCCCATCTGCAGCCAGATCCTCCTCGAAAAAGCTCATGCTGGTTGTGAGAGGTGTCAGAACACAGAGGGCATCACAATTTGTTGCGTATGGGGCAGCTGTTTCAGTGGCAAAATGGGACCTACACAATAGTAGGCAGGTCATAATGTTTTGGCTGCTCTGTGTATAACTGTCTGTTTTTAGGAAAACATTGTCTATTGTTGTGACAGAAGTCCAGGTAGCTGCACTACAGGTCTGGGATCTGTCATTATCCTAGCACTCTGTGGTGGACTGACAGAGACAGGGCACTACTTCTGGACCAACTTTTCAAGATACAGTCTAAGAACAAGGAAGACTTGAAGACCACACTAACAGCTGTCCTCCTACCGCCGTTTCCTAGTAATGAAAAAGAAAGTTTGGAAACTGAAATCCCACCGGAGGCTCAATGTTGAGGAAGCACCTGGAAAAGCAATCTTCGGGAGCGGGCAGTGAGAACATTGAGGAACCAGGCTGTAAACAGTTCACAGAAGGGGAGGTGCCCAAACACAGAGTTCCTTTGTGCGGACAGGGACTAAATCTGGTCTAGAGCAAAGGCCACTTTGGCCACAAAGCATGTCAACCTCAAACAACCCACCACATCCTAGTGTCTTATGCTATTATTCAATTGAAATGTCCAGATGCAAGGCAACATCTGCACACATCATATGACTGACAAATGAGCTGCCACCCCCTATTCAAAATACTGTAATTTTCGGGATTTGCATGTCTCTATGAGAAGACACAATATTCAAGATAATGCATAAAGTGCAGAGTGGTGTCCTGCATATCAATTGGGTTAGCGAGGGTCAGACCCCTGAGAATGTGCAACAGATTTAATTGTGAATCAAACAGATTTATGAAAGTTCTTGAAAAGGTGGCATCTTAACAGTGGATGTAACATGCACAGATATTTTGTTGTTAGGTAACCTGTGTTGAGGAACCTTGTTCCATTGACGTGACATATCAAATTCTCTGCAGATTGGTAATTCAGTGCCAGAGGAGTAGAAAGATAATCATGCTAGACCTTAAATGTTCTAGATACAAATATATTCATTCTACGCAGAGAAGGACATGGTGGGACTTCATGACTTATCAGGGCGAGGGGCATGACCTTCAAAATGTTATTTTGATAACATTTTTTGATAAAAAATTTTAAATGAAAGTACACAAGTAAAAGATTACAAGTCCAATTCCAGCAACAACAAAAAACCTATCCATACATCAAGATGCAATAAAAACAAGCCAACAGGGAGGGAGAAGTAGAGGTGTGTCCTTACCCCAGCCAGGCACTTCTCCAGGGTGTCCAAGATGATCAGCTGAGACAGATACAGGTTCTTCTCCGCTGCATCTCCAAATATTCGCTAGGGGAGATAAAGACATGTTGGACAGATCCAGAACTGTGCATGGCCCTATAATCTAACTGACACACACACACACACACACACACACACACACACACACACACACACACACACACACACACTCTCTCTCTTACCATGTTGTTCACATTCTTCAGTATGTTTGTGAGGCCACTGATGACCAGTGAGAACTTGTACTTGGAGATGTTGATCAAACATTCCTTGTTGTGCTCCGTGCTGACTTTGGAGTGAGTGTTCTGTTGGCCTACTTTGACTGGAAGCTGTAACAGCGGAAGAAAGGATAGGGATAAGTAGTGTGTACATTTCTGGCGCAGTTACATTAATCATTTTTTTTATTTTCTGAGTCTAATTAAATTGGTTGCAAAATCATCTTCACCATACTTTCACCAAATTCCCTGTTTTATTGGCTTGAAAGATTAAAGGAATCAAGAGAAAACAGGGATTAGTAGATCTCAGATTAGTAAATCTGGATTTAACTAAACGTTCAGTTAGCAGAGCCCTTTAACCAACAACTGGCAATCATGCTCCTCTGTCATCCTTTAGTGGACAGCAGCCTACGTTCAGTTGCGCTCAAGTTTGCGAATTGGTAACAGATTTACCATTTTCAAGAAAACATGAGTGCGCAGGCAAAACATTTTTTTTTATTACTCATGGGATTCATACTCAACTGTAGGTCACAACAGAATGCCACAATCATAACAAAAAACATACAAAGACATACAATGACTTCTGTTCAAAAGTCTGAAAACCCTCAATTCTCAATACAGTGTATTGCCCCCTTTAGCATCAATAACAGCATGCAGTAATTTGCGATAGTTGTCTATGAGGCCCTGAATTCTTGCAGGTGGTATAGCTGACATTTGTCTAGGCAAAATGCCTCCAGGTCATGCAAAATCCTTGATCATCTTGCATGAACTGCACATTTGAGATCTCCCCAGAGTGGCTCGATGAGGTTAATGAGAGGAGACTGATGGCCAATCCTGAACCTTCACCTTTTTCTGCTGAAACCACTGGAGGATCAACTTGGCCTTGTTCTTAGGGTCAATGTCGTGCTGGAAAGATCATGAGCGTCCCATTCACAGCTTTTAAACAGAAGATTGAAAATTATCTGCCAGTGTTGTCCAATAACATGCAACATTCATCTTGCCATCAATTTTCACAAGGTTCCTCGTGCCTTTAGAGCTCACAAACCCCCAAAATTTCAGCGAGCCACCACCATGCTTCACAGTGGGGATGGTATTCTTTGACTATAGGCCTTGTTGACCCCTCTCCAAACAGCGGCACTGCCGCAAAATGCAGCTCATTTTGTATTACGAACATCATATTGTGCTCCTTGAAACAATCAAACAGTCTATCTCCAGAGCAGCCAGCCTGTATGTCGAGGTTTCCAGTGGGTTTTTCTTTGTATCCCAAACAAATCTTCTAGCAGTTTTGGTTGACATCTTTCTTAGTCTACCTGAACTTGCCTTGGTATCAAAAGACCCCCAAATCTTCCACTTCTAAATAAGTGATTGAACAGTACTGACTGGCATTTGCAAGGCTTTGGATCTTTTTATATCCTTCTCAACTTTATGCAGTTCCAGTACCTTGTTACGCAGGTCTTTTAACAGATTTATTTTCTCCTCCCATGGCTTTGAATCTAGCCCATTCAGTGCATCCACATGAGAGCTAACAAACTCATTAACTATTTATACACTAATTGCAAATTAAAATGACACAGGTGTGGGAAATTAACCTTTAATTGCCATTTTAACCTGTCTGTCACCTTGCGTGTATGTAACAAGTTCAAACATTCAAGGGTATGTAAAACTTTTGATCAGGGCCATTTGAGTGATTTCTGTTATCAGTATGGTTTATAAAGGAGCCAAACAACTATATGATCATTAATGGCTTCATATGATTACTATCCTTATATTACAGATTTTTTTGCATGAACAGTCATATTGTCAAAATCTATGCTGAGATTTTACAATTTTTGCCAGGGTAAGCTAAATTATGAGCACAACTGTACACTACAGTGACAGTAGTGCATACAGAGACATGACAGTGGACTACACTACAGTAAGAGCCTGGCTGGATAGGCCCTCTGACTACAGTCAAGACCAGATGACACAGCGTCAGCTGGTCTGCAGCCCCAGACTGAACACATTACTTTGCCTTAACTAATGACAAAAACGCACAGCTCAATGAGGCACCCAAACAGCATTTAAAATGCCAATACACAGACAAACCACTCCCCCACTTAGGGTCAGAGTCAAGGCCATAAGACTGGAGCAGGTCAAAGTCATTTATTTATCATATGCATCGAATAACATCACATCATCCTATGCAGAGAAATTCTTTTTGGTCTACATCTTGGAAACCTTACCTACTTGGTAGGGACAAAGGCATAGGAAACAAGTAGCTCCCCCCCACCCTGAGAATAGCACTACATCCACAGGCGAATACTCGGCCAAGCAGAGCTCAACCTAGGATTCACGATGCTCATTCATAGAAAGGAAAAAGCCACTCCCATTTGGGCCACAGCTGCACACCTGCAGAAGCTGTCTGCTTACACACTGACACTCCAGTATGAACACAAACAAACTTAGCAGGCAAAGAGCAAAGAAAGTCAAACACAGTGTTGTACTATTTAGTTTATGGATTATTATAGTTGTGCTAAAAAGAAAAAGCTATTAAAGGTTCTGAGGCTGAAACACTTCCAACTCCAACTGCTCTGGAGATGGTGGATCTGGGTTTGAAACCAGCACCATGGAGAAGTATTTTCTTCTTATGTTTATTTGGACATGTGTCCAACTAAATCATGGTGAAACAACAGCCAATGAAATACAGTGCATCCGTCAATGTGAAAGAAGTATGTATGAAATCTTAGAAAATGTATTAAGAAATTGTAATGCAATAAAACAAGTATTTAGAGCCTTTGCCATGACACTCCAAATTTTGCTCAGGTGCATCCTGTTTCCGCTGATCATCCTTGAGATGTTTTCACAACCTAATTGGAGTCCACCTGTGGTAAATTCAGTTGATTAGAATTGAGAAAGCACACACAACTGTCACAGTTAACAGTGTCAGAGCACAAACAAAGCCAAGATATCCAAGGAATTGTCTGTAGACCTCCGAGACAGGATTGTATCGACAAACAGATCTGGGGAAGGATACAGAAAAATATCTACAGCATTGAAAATCCCAATGAGCACAGTGGCCTTGATCCGGAAATTGAAGAAGTTGGGAACCACCAGGACTCTTCCTAGAGCTGGCCGCCCGGCCAAACTGAGTGATGAGGGGAGAAGGGCCTTAGTCAAGGAGATGACCAAGAACCCGATTGTCACTCTGACAGAGCTCCAGCGTTTCTCTGTGGAGAGAGGAGAACCTTTAAGAAGAAGAACCATATCTGCAGGAGTTTGCCAAAAGGCACCTCAAGGCCTCCCAGACCATGAGAAACAAAATTCTCTGGTCTGATGATACAAACATTGAACTCTATGGCCTGAATGGCAAGCGTCATGTCTGGAGGAAAGGAAACCAAGCACTGCTTATCACCTGGCCAATACTATCCCTAAAATTAAGCACGATGGTGGCAGCATCACGCTGTGGGCATGATTTTCAACGGCAGGAACTGGGAGACTAGTCAGGATTGATGGAAAGATGAATGCAGCAACGTAAAGAGACATCATAGCTAATAACCTGCTCCAGTGCGCTCTGGACCTCAGACTGGGGTGAAGGTTGATCGTCAAACAGGACAATGACCCTAAGGACACAGCCAAGATAACAGGCTACAGGACAACTCTGTGAATGTCCCTGAGTGGCCCAGCCAGAGCCCAGTCTTGAACCCGATTGAACATCTCTGGAGAGATCTGAAAATGGCTGTGCACCGACGCTCCCCATCCAACCTGATGGAGCTTGAGAGGTCCTGCAAAGAAGAATGGGAGAAATAGCCCAAAAATAGGTGTGCCAAGCTTTTAGCATCATACTCAAAAAGACTTGAAGCTGTAATTGCTGCCAAAAGGTGATTCAACAAAGTATTGAGCAGAGGCTGTGATTACTTACCGTTTCTCACAAATGTGAGTACACCCCTCATTTTTGTAAATATTTGATTGTAACTTTTCATGTGACAACACTGTTATCTTGTATAACAATGTAAATTAGCTGTCCCCTCAAAAAAACTCAACACACAGCCCTCAAGATCTAAACCACTGGCAACAAAAGTGAGTACACACCTAAGTGAAAACGAAGGCACTCTCCACAGGGCAGGGATCATTTCATTTGTCAACCCTACACCTGGAATTCTATTGGTTGGTGAATTGACAAAAAATCCAAGAGCGCAGGAGAAATCCGAGAGAATATTCGCAAGCGCACAAAAGCAGCCTGAGTGCAAGGAGAAGTTTTGAAGTGAGAGCAGGAAACCTGTCCAAGCAGCAACATATCTGAGTCTAAGCATAAGGTTTGAGCAGAAGCACAGCAAATCCAAACACGAGCAGTGGCTATTTCAGTGTGAAAAAAAAGGTTTTGAGTGAAATTACAAAATCTGAATATAATATTAATTAGAAAAGCTATCAAATTGAAAGAACTCACTCTTGAACAAAGATAGGAATAAAACTCCATAAATGTTTGTCCTAAGAGGGCTTTGGCACCAGCTGACTAAGCACTGCACACACAAAACATGGACGAACACAAAAAGTACATGTCCTGTCAACAAAACAGCAGAAGATACATGAATGTAAGGTGTTTTGAGGGCCAATAAATCAAGACACTATTCAGGTGGGAACAGAAATGCCACTAAAAGACAAGGATTGTTGCGAATCATGGAGACGTGTATGAGCTTTAATGCACAATTCTAACATATCCCTGGCTCTTCACTTGACCAAGCTTCACCTTCTAGGACAGGGCTTGTAAGCAGCATGATGAAACATTCAATGGAAAAGTCAGCGCTTTGGCATTGGAAATCTCAAAAGCACTACATGCAAGCAGTAGTAGATCAAAAGATATTAGGACAAATAGTTGATGTCATGTTTAACAAGAGCTGATCATCACAAATTCTCAACAACAACCTGAGTCTGAAAAGTAGCATAAAGGTGACTTCAGCATTATGACAGAAATTTGCAGGCAAAATCACAAGTTTAACATCTCACAGAGTGGACACACAAAGTACATATGAAAACTTTGATGTGTGTCTAGCATACTCCTTGGGGAAAGTGTAGTGACCTACACTGTGAGATTAAAAGAAACACAAATTATGGATGTCAGGTGAAAATGACAAACGTTTTTGGGAGACTATACATCATTTAGGAAATTTCAGTTAAGTTTTAGGCCAAAAGACATATGTTTTGGGTTCCACGTGGCGAGGTCGGCCAATTCCCTGCATCAGAGCACAACTATGTCACCGTGGCCAGGGTTCAATCCTGATCACGGCATTTCCAATTATGCTCATAGTCCCAGCAATAAGGGAGGGGTAAATTGATATAGCCCTGGCCAGGTTAGGTGGTGTAAGTAGGACTACCGCTCCTTGCCAAACCGCTCTCCAGCAACTCCTCATGTACAGATCTGGCATCTGTGTGTATAGTTGGCAAACGTATACTTTTCACGCATCTGTTGACTAAAGGTTTCTGAGTTGAATGAGCAGTGTGATAAGAATCGGACAGCTAAGTGACAAGTGCTTGGAAGAAGCATTCGAGCGCCCTCGACCATCCCACACCTGCTAAGGAGTTGCTGACGGGGTCAGGGGGACTGGGACATGACAAATTGGGAGGAGAAAAATGGGTAAAAAATAAAAAGTAAAGCACAACATATTTGCCATAAACTAAAGAAAGTCTAATTCAGAGAACACCGTCAATCACTACAAATATTACCTCCATTACAGATGTTACAAACACCACAATGCTAAACAAGAACCAAATACTCACCTTAAGGATTATTAGGAACACCATACTAATACTGTTTGACCCCCTTTCACCTTCAGAACTGCCTTAATAATACGTGGCATTGATTCGACAAGGTGCTGAAAGTGGTACCCGGTGGAGTCTTCTGCTGTTGTAGCCCATCCGCCTCAAGGTTGTGCGTGTTGTGGCTTCACAAATGCTTTGCTGAATACCTCGGTTGTAACGAGTGGTTATTTCAGTCAAAGTTGCTCTTCTATCAGCTTGAAGCAGTCGGCCCATTCTCCTCTGACCTCTAGCATCATTAACGCATTGTCGCCCACAGGACTGCCGCATACTGGATGTTTTTCCCTTTTCACACCATTCTTTGTAAACCCTAGAAATGGTTGTGCTTAAAAATCCCAGTAACTGAGCAGATTGTGACGGTACGGATCCACTTGTCCGACAGGACTGGAGCGTGGTGTTGGGTGGTGTTTTGACGCTACACTCAATTTGTATGAGGGTATGCAGCGCCGCCTTCCCGGGATGCTCTGCGGGCGCACTAAAGTCGCGTGACATCACCCATAGAAATATAGCGAGGTGCGAAGCGACAGAAGTGTAGCACGGACAAGTGGATCTGTACCGTGAAATGCTCAGACCGGCCCATCTGGCACCAACAACCATGCCGTGCTCAAAATTGCTTAAATCACCTTTCTTTCCCATTTCGACATTCAGTTTGGAGTTCAGGAGATTGTCTTGACCAATACCACACCCCTAAATGCATTGAAGCAACTGCCATGTGATTGGTTGAGTAGATCATTGCATTAAGGAGAAATTGAACAGGTGTTCCTAATAATCCTTTAGGTGAGTGTATAGTAAAACCATGATGAAAATTGGCCTTACAGAGTTCATTTCACAATGACAATTGTAAAGTGAATGTTTTTTCAAAAATGTTTATGTAACGTTTAATCATTCTGTACTACTATTTATCATAGCATTTTCACCACTGATGCTGAGGGTGGGCAGCAAGTTTTTAAATGCTCAATTTGACCTTTGTGAGGAATCAGCCAAATGTAATTCCCTCAAATCATTAAGATACACACAACTTTTTTTGTCAAAACATACATCTGTTCAATAGGTTATTAGCTACAATGTGGGCACAATTATTAGGCACGTTGTATTTTTTTATTGGACAATTACAGTGCTCTCAGTCAGTCAATCCAAAATATAAATACACCTCAAAGTAAAAGAGTAAAGTAGTATTTATTTAGACAATATCTGTGTGCATAATTGTTGGGCAACTATTAGTGAATAAAATAATTATGAAATGAATTTTTAAATTAAGTTTCCCATCTCACTTGTTATCTGTTAAAGTAAAAATAATCAACCTTAAAATTTACAAATAAATATTTCTGACATTTCAAAACAAATCAGTGACCAATATAGCCAGCCTTCTTTTCAATAACAGTCATAAGCCTTCCATTCATAGTCTATCAGTTTCTTGATCTGTTGACAATCAACTTTTTGTGCATCAGCAACCAAAGCCTCCCAGACACTGTTCAGAGTGGTGTACTGTTTTCCTTCACCATAAATCAACTGTTTGAGAAGAGATCACATGTTCTCAATAGGGTTAAGGACAAGTGAGGAAGGGGGTCATGTCATTATTCTTTCATTTTTAAGCCCTTTACTGGCTAGCCACGCAGTGGAGTACTTCGAAAGATGTCTTCTAAAAAATAGGTTTGGGAGTCAGTCATTCTTCAACCCGAAAATGTCCAACTAGCTCATCTTTACTAATACCAGCCCATACAGGTACACCACATCCACTTTACTGGCATCTGAATTGAAGTGGAGCTATGTGCCTATTAATGATCCATGCACGGGCTGATCCATCTGGTCCATCAAGTCACTAATCTCATCAGTCCATAAAACATTTGAAAAATCTGTTGTCAAATAACTCTTGGTGCAGTCTTGACATTTCAATTTGTGTCTTGTTCAGTGGTGGTCGGGTTTCAACCTTCCTTACCTTGGCCATGTCTCTGAGCACTGAACACCTTGTTCTTCTGGGCACACCAGGTAGGTTGCAGTTCTGGAACATGTCAGCACCGAAGGATAATGGGTTCCTGGTAGCTTCACGTTTAAAAGTCTTCTAAAATCTTTGGCAGTTAATTTGTGTCTTTTTCATGTTTCCTGCAAACCTGTTGACTATTTGCCAAAAAAATTTGATGGATCTTTGATCACGCCAAAAATATCTTAGCAATTTCAAGAGTGCTGCATCCATCCGAAAGACTTACTATAATTTTTTACTTTTCTGAGCATGTTAAATCTCTTTTTTGGCCCATTTTACCTGAGGAACAGAAGCTGCCTAATAATTATGCACACCTTGATATAGGGTGTTGATCTCCTTAGGCCACATCCTCATTACACAAATACACATCACTTAATGTGCTTAATTTCAATAAGCATTCCAGTTTATACAGTTTAGAGTTGGAACATATGCATAATAATGATGGTATGGTCAAAATACTGACTTGCCTAATAATTGTGCACACAGTGCATGTTTTGTAAAAATGTATTCACTGACAGGAATCATATTTAAGACTTTAGACATTAGTGTTGTGTGAGCTAGCATGGATCAATTCAACTGAGGTTTGAAATATTTGTCAGGGTGATCATATCCAATGCTCTGCTTTAACCCTCACATTATCAAGCTTGAGGAAAGCTAATACTGCCTAGCCTGTCATGGTAGGGTTTTGCTGCTCACCTCAAGGCAGATTGGTATTAAAGCCATCACAATCCCTCCAAAAACCAATAAATCCGCTTTAAATCGCTCCTAAACTATATTAACAGGCTTAACAGTAAAAAGTGGCTTTAAATTTGGCCTAATCTCCATTAAAACTTTATCAAAGTGCAATGAGCCCCATTCAGCTACTTAGCCTTCTAAATCAGAATAAGGAGTCAATGGAGGACATATTGCATTTCCACATAGGAAATCTACCACAAGGCACATGTAGGCCCATTGGCTTGGTGGAATGGTTTTTAGACATTCTTAACCCCTTAAAGATAGAAAAAGCATGGATCTACAGGAGACATTGGACTACGAACGGCTATACAACTATAAATATCAATACAATATAAAAACACAGAACTGTAGTGTACTGTCTGGAAAATTAATGTGATGTACTAAATTAATAAGTCACTCTTTGATGTAATATATATTTATTATTATTAGCCTTGCATGGAGGTTCCAAGAACCACATCCCCAAATGAAAACATGGACAGAGCAGCCACTAAAATGAACATCTACTTATCTTGGGCTTTTGGGTAAAGATACAAAAATGGGCTTGGTGTATACTAAGGACCTACTTCATTAAGTAATGGAATTTATAAACAAAGCATTTTAGCAGTGTATGTCAATAAACCAACACAAGTTGCAACCATGAACAGGCACAAAATGTAAATTACTCCTGACAGGGATGACATTTAAAGTTTGATCATTTGCTCATTTTAATTGGGATATAACAATTTGTACACACAAACACTCACTGTAACTGATTACAATTAAACTGACAATTTAAAAAGCGATAAAGATTACAAATCTACCTAAATACCTCATGAACAAGAGCTCAATTAAAGCACTGCTTTGCATAATAACTATTGAATGTAATACAACCTGCTGTGATGTACAAGGAATATAAATACATCTGTGAGAATGTTTTAATAACATCCGTTAGGGGAGTAAAGTAAATGAAGTCATGCAGAAACATGATTCGATACGCATCATCGCCCATGCTTTACCAATGCAATGGACAATAAAACCGGATTATTAGGTGGGTTGTTAGCTAGTCGAAATACAGTAGCTAGTCAAGTTCATTGTGTAAACACATTGGACCCTGCTTAAATAACCCAGGTGTGACTTCTTGCGCTAGCAGCTAGACTAATGTAACATAACCAACTTTAACTGATTCGTACAAAACATAGCTAATGTAATGAGATAGCACAGTCAACAGTACTGGCAGGATCAGATTTTATTGTTAACCTCCAAAGTACAGCCGCGCGTTAGCAAACCACTGCCCATTTTCTACATCTATTGTCAGCTAGCTAGTTCCTCCTATTGACAGCAAGATCATCAGGCGTGCTCTGTCCACTCCGATGTGTGTGCAGAGGGTACATCCTCGTGTTATTATTCATTTGTAATTGAAATGGTATTTCAAAATGTTAGGGACAGATGTGTCCATGTGTTGCTTCGCACTCCCTTCCGCTGTCACCATCTCTGCGCTGTGTGTTGAGGTCGATGCGGCTCCAGGAGCGCTGCTGGTGTTGAGCTGTAACGTTACTGTACTAGCTGGCTAACAACAAAGCTATAGCTAACGAGACCTGCACATACAACACACCAGACATGACAGTGCAGCTTTCTTCAAATTTTACATTCAATGAACTAGGAAACCCCTTATGTTTTCTCTGTAACGTCAGAGGCAATTTCTTATAGGATGATCTGTTATTCTTACCTGCTCGTCGAATCTATTAATCACGGCCTGAACCCATTCCACGGGTTTATGCGCCGCCATGGCCGGCCGGGTGCGAGCCGCGATGGGCCACTTTAATTCTCCGTAAAAATAATGACTCCTCTGCTATTTGCAACACGTTAATGTTCAAATTCCGATAATGACGAGAATGTGTTTATTCTCCTTTCTTTTATCAGACACACCACCATGTCGCCATGACAGTACCGGAAGTTTGAGTCCTCCTTCTCAATGAAGTAGCAGTGATGCTGCTTTGACTGAGGAACAGCGAATTGTACTGCGCATGCGCTGCGAGAGTCTTTGCGGTGGCTATTATGAACAAAGATAGTTATGAATGTAAAACGGGGTTTAGACATATGTCGTGTGTTTTCATCAATGAGAGACAGTCTATGGCTAGCAACTCGATGGTGTTTCACTATTTTATGATTTTCTAAACAAAAGAAAGAGAAACATTACAAAACATTAAGCTAAATACTTGTAACTTTAGGCCATTAGATAGACATTCCTTATAGCCCAGGGGACTCTCATGTTGTTTAGATCTGTGTGCGTAACAACAGTTTATGGAAATGTATTATAAAACCATTTTGATGTGCCTTACTGTCTCGTCTCTATCAGGCAATATATATATATATATATGTTCATATTTAATCAGGAATAGCTATTGCACTTGCATTGTACATATGAACGACATATAGTAGATAGTTCATATGAGAAATATTGCCTTCACCTACATAAACGATCTATCTGATAGTTCCTACTGGCTGCTATTTGTGAATGTGATGTGTGGGGTTGCGGGGGTGGGCTGAGAAAAGGGGCGGGAATATCTTAATAGCCAATAGGAAAGTCAAAAGGGCTGTATCCTAACTTCATTGGCCGTGTGCGAGAACATGACGACTGACTCATTTACATCAATTTGCATCACAAAAAACATTCAACTAAAGATTGTAGAGCTGTTAGCTACATGTAGATCTGTTAGCTACATTTTACCTATGATGCACTGTTGTTTTAATCGTATTTTCTTAATAACAATGTAGATTTGCTCTAACAGAGTATTCCAACTAATTTTCATTTAATTTTGACACAAATTTTGTAGAAAGCTAACCCTGCTCAAATTGATCACTCGTGATCAATTTGAGCAGGGTTTGCTTTCTACAAATGGAGTCATTATCATGTTACTGGGAAACATTTGTTTACATTGTCAAAGCAAGTATGACAATATATCTAGCAAGGAGGAAAACTAAATTAACCAGTATACTGTACAATTAAGTAAACACTACACACAAGTTAAACGGGTAAAGGAATGAGCTATACAAGTGAGGTTGACAAGGTAAAATAAAATGTCACACGGATGTGGGTTATGTTCACAATGTTGTTAACCACAAATTGTTTTTGCATGGCAACGGGTCACAAATTGTCCTGCACATTGTAGTATTTAACCTAACAAATATGGGAGTTCGGTAAAAAATGTGTTGTGTTTTTTATGAGGAATATAAAATCAACAAAAAAAGAAATGTCCCTTTGTCAGGACATTGTATTTCAAAGATAATTCGTAAAAAACAAATACCTTTACAGATTTTCATTGTAAAGTTTTTAAACAATGTTTTCCATGCTTGTTCAATGACCCCCCAAAATAATTAACATGTATACTGTATGTGGAACAGTCATTAAGACACCAAGAACTTACAGACAAGCAATTAAAGGATCACTACAGACTCCTAAACAGCTCACAATTGTTGTGCCAATCATGTTTCCGACATGACAGTCACAAAACAATCTCAGCATGTTCGGTAATTCCCAACTCTGCCACAGTAAGTTGCCCAAAAACCTTCAGTTACGTCATTGCAACATTTTTGAAAATACTGATATGACTTTGTCCCATTTGTTTCTCCCATTGACTCGATTCAACGATCGACTCACGTTAAAAACTAAGATTTTTGTATTTTCTAAAATATTTAAGCTGAAGAAGGGAAGAAATATCCTTGGGAAGACCTAGAGCTATACTTTACTGACTGGTTTGTGGACTGTGAAGCCATGGAAGGGCTTCCCTTGGGGGGCCCTTAGGCCTCCTGTTTTCCCCAGCTCCCAGGCCCACTAGCTAGCTGTGTTAGCCTAGCAGCTCCCCCACCACCAGTCCCACTAGCTAACCCAGCTAGTGCCACTCCTGAGTCCTGACCTGCCCCTGCTGACCTGCCCCAGCCTTGGCTGCCCAGTCTGCAGCTTCTTCAGCCAGTGCCAGCCCAGGCCTGTAGTCCAATGCCTCCCTCAGCCTCCTCCCAGACTGACACTGATGCAACCACTTCTGGGCCCGAAAGTAAAGCCTGGATCCTTGCTAACACAGCCTGTCCTAGCGCCAAAGCCGCAGGCCAAGTCTCAGTGGTCCAAGTGTCCATCTCCTCGCCCAAATTCCTCCAGTGAGTCCCACAGCCTGGGTCCCGACCCTGCTGGTGATCCAGAGGCGCTGCCTCCCATACCAGAGCCGGAGGCTCCACCTCCCTCAGCAGCACCATCCCTTACGCCGCTGCCGGAGGCTCAACTACAAAACAAGTGCCTACGGCTCTGCCCCCTCTACCGGTGCCAGTGGCTCTGTCTGCCCCCTCTACAGGTGCCTGTGACCCACTCCTATTCTGGTTCCCCCATCACATTTGTCTGCTCCTGTCGGTGGCATCAGGGTTGCCCTCCTGATGGGGGGCTTGTCGTGGCTGGGGCAAAATGGGCCAAAAGCATTGATACACATTGCCAAATATTACACTATGGTTTGTTGATGGCTAAAAATTACACCAGAAACAATGCCAGAATGTACCATCATAGCACAGTAAACATGTTTTTAGGGTGCTGCACAGGACATGTTTGTTGATGAACAGTTAAAAACCTCAGTCAAGCAACAGCAAACATTTTCTCTGGTTTTATATAGTTTATTTTGTCAAAAACTACAACCCACAGCAATAGAGTAGGGCTGCCCCTGCTCTATGTTCATTTAAGTTAAATAAATATATACAGCTCTGGAAAAAAATGTAGACCACTGCAAAAGTTAGAGTGGTAGAATTTGTGAAATATTAGCAATTTTCTGAAAGTATGACTGATCATGCAGAAAACCTTTCTTTTATCGTGTTGAAAATTGTTGTTTTAGGATGTAAAGCGCCTTGAGAAGCTACTTTAAAGTCGCTATATAAAAATAAAGTATTGTTATTATTATTATTTATATACTGTAGGGTTAGTGGTCAGCAGAAGCCATTTATTATCACATAATTTTCTGCCCTTTTAAATCATAATCATAACTGAAATAACCCAAGTGGCCGTCATCTAAAGTTTACATACCCTTGAATGATTGGCCTGATAATATACACTCACTGGCCAGTTCTTTCACAGTATTCACAGCGCTTCACCTTTTCCACATTTTGTTATGTACACCCTTATTCCGAAATGGATTAAATTAATTATTTCCTTCAAAATCCTACAATCAATACCCCATAATGACAATGTGAAAGAAGTGTGTTTGAAATGTTAGCAAACTATCATTATCAAAATAAAAATAAAAAAAGCACATGTATATAAGTATTCACAACCTCTGCTCAATACTTTGTTAAAGCACGTTTGGCAGCAATTACAGCTTCAAGTCTTTTTGAGTATGATGCTACAAGCTTGGCACACCTATTTTGGGGCATTTTCTCCCATTCTTCTTTGCAGGACCTCTCAAGCTCCATCAGGTTGGATGGGGAGTGTCGGTGCACAGCCATTTTTAGATCTCTCCAGAGATGTTAAATCGGGTTCAAGTCTGGGCTCTGGCTGGGACACTCAAGGACATTCACAGAGTTGTCTTGTAGCCACTACTTTGTTATCTTGGCTGTTTGCTTAGGGTCGTTGTCCTATTAAAAGATGAACCTTCGCCACAGTCTGAGGTCCAGAATGCTCTGGAGCAGGTTTTCAGCCATGATGTCTCTTTACATCTTGCTGCATTCATCTTTCCCTCAATCCTGACTAGTCTCCTAGTTCCTGCTCCTGAAAAACCTGCCCACAGCATGATGCTGCCACTACCATGCTTTACTGTAGGGATGGTATTGGCCAGGTGATGAGCAGTGCCTGGTTTTCTCCAAACATGACACTTTCCATTCAGGCTATAGAGTTCAATCTTTGTTCAAATAGATCTTAGTGTTTTTCATGGTCTCAAAGTCCTCCAGGTGCCTTTTGGCAAACTCCAGACGGGCTCTCATGTGCCTTTTACTTAGGAGTGGCTTCCGTCTTGCCACTCTACCATTCAGACCTGATTAGTGGAGTGCTACAGAGATGGTTCTCCTTCTGTAAGGTTCTCCTCTCTCCACAGAGAAATGCTAGAGCTCTGTCAGAGTGACCATCGGGATCTTGGTTACCTTTCTGACTAAGGCCCTTCTCCCAGGTCACTTTTTTATTTTTAATAGATTTGTTAAGATTTCAAACACACTTCTTTCACATTGTCAGTATGAGGTATTGTTTTTCAGAATTTTGAGGGAAATAATTAATTAAATCAATTTCAGAATAAGGGTGTAACATAACAAAATGTGGAACGGTGTGAATACTTTCAGAATGCACTGTACACCTAGTCTGGAAAAATCCAGACCCAACTCCGGAGGATATAAGGGTCTGGCATCGAGTAATGAAAATGACTCAACTCAAGGGGCGACATCAAGCATGCATTTAAAAATCTCACTGTATGCAATTGGATAACACTACGACTTATCACCAGTGGTTTTTCGCTAAGCCCCTATGATGGAACTAACTGGTAGAATAAACTCTTGCCGTATCAGCTCGATAAAACAGGAAAAACTTCCTTTTTAAAAAGGAACAATTGGGGCGCCATCTTATGTTCCTATTTTAGACAAAAAGCCAAGTCTAACTTGTTCATTGTAGTAGCCAAAGCCGTTTTAAACAACTGGTGTTCATCCATAGCAATCTTACAATGTTTACTAATGACTTCGAGGTCGCGGCGCTGTCGTCATCTAAATTTGTTTAACACGCCTCTGGCCCGCCTATATCAGATACACTGATGTGATTGGTGCAGCTCAGCTACAAGGGCATAGTTAATGAGCAGAATTACTCGGTGCCAGAGTAACTTGCTGAGCAAATTCAAATTGTGCTCTCGCGAGAACTCTGGATTTCCAGGGTACTGTACACCTGTTCAACTGCCAGATAACGGAAATATCTAATCAGCCAATCCCCTGGCAGCAAGTCAATACATTTAAGCATCTAGATATGGTTAAGACGATCTGCTCAAACCAAGCATCAGTATTGGGAAAATATATGATTGACGGGACTTAGTGGTTGGTGCCAGACGGGCTAGTTTGAGTATTTCAGAATGTGCTGATCTAACAATAATAATAATAATACATTTTATTTCTAATGCGCTTTTCTCAAACCCAAAGCGCTACAGTATAATAAACAGAAACAACAAAGGCAATACAACAATTATAGAAAAACAGCTTTAAATAAATGTGTCTTAATCAGCTTTTTAAAGTGTCCCAGCGTTGGTGCATCTCTAATGGTAAGAGGGAGCACATTCCATAGCTTGGGGGCTTTATATGAGAAGGCTCTTTCCCCCATGGTCTTGAGCTTACATGAAGGTTGATGGAGCAAAAGACAATTTGCAGAACGGAGAGAACGTGTTGGAGTATAAAGGCTAATTAGATCACTAAGATACCCTGGTGCAGTCCTATGTAGTGCCTTGTATGTTAAAATAAGAAATCAATTATTGCATTTATGGGAAGCCAGTGCAGCTGTGAAAGCACCGGTATAATGTGTTCACGAGGAGAAGTACAAGTGAGCACACGGGCGGCAGAGTTTTGAATATACTGAAGCCTGCTCACTGATTTAGCTGGGAGGCCAGAGAACAAGGCATTACAATAATCTAGCTTAGTTGTAATAAAGGCATGTATAAGCCTTTCTGTGTCTGCAAAAGAGAGAAAAGGTCTGAGTCGTGCAATGTTTCTCAGATGGTAACAAGCAGTTTTAGCGATGTATTTTATATGTGCTTCAAATGTTGGCTGTGGATAAAAAATTACACAGAGATTCCGCACCTGTGATGTGGGAATTACCACGCTGGAGTCAACAATCAAACTAATCTACTCAGCCTTACGAGTAGCCGCTACTGTACCAATCTGTGTCAATTCAGTTTTGGAGCCGTTCAGCTTCAGGAAGTTATTCTGCATCCATAAACTGATCTCTGCTAGACAACTACGCAAAGCTGATAATGAGCAATGAACATCAGGACTAGTGGAGATTTAAATCTGCGTATCAGCCGCATAGCAGTTATACGCAAGACCATGCTTCCTGATGATCTGCCCAAGTGGAAGCATGTAAATGTTAAATAAAATTTTACCCAACACTGAACCCTGCGGAACCCCCTGTCGAACAGGCATGGTGTCAGATCGGTAATTTCCCAGGCTTACAAAATGGGCAGGATTCATTAAATAGGACTGAAACCAACTTAGTACTGTTCCAGAAACACCCAGCCAATTTTCCAGCCTTTTCAGCAAAAGAGAGTGACATATGGTGTCAAAAGCAGCACTGAGGTCTAATAAGACCAAAATACTGCATACACCAGAATCTGCCACAATAAAAAGATCATTAACCACCGTCACTAGACCTGTCTCAGTGCTATGCCATTTTCTGGACCCAGATTAAAAAGGTTCAAAGAGACTTTTTAGTACTAGGTGATGATTCAACCGAGTAGCCACAACACGCTCCAGAACTTTAGCCAAGAATGGAAGGTTAGAAATAGGCCTGTAATTGGACAAATCAGAAACGTTAGCACCTGGCTTCTTAGGGACTTGTGTAATGGCTGCTGTTTTTAATTCAGGAGGAATAGTTCCATAACTCAGTGATAAATTCACAATGTATATGCCCTCAATCTTACCAGTGAAATAATGGAGAAACTTATTACACTGGTCAACAGAGGAGTGAACAATAGCCAGATTTGGTTTAAGAAGATTTTCAACAGTTTTAAATAATATTTTAGAATTAGTTGCAGCATTACCGATGAGTCTTGAGTAATAATTCTTACGTGCAATATTCAGAGCAGAATGGTAAGCAGACTGTGGTTCAGTGTAAAGAAGCCTATGTACCGTCAGGTCAGATTTTTTCTACTGCCATTCGAATTGCTTTCCAGCAGCTTTCATTATAGGTAAATCTGGAGTATACCATGGACTGGGTTTCCTAAATGTAACTGGAGTATACCATGGACAG
>JACXGM010007150.1:0-31230 GCA_016801145.1 Umbra pygmaea | reverse complement strand
TGTGCGCAACGCACGAAACCCAGTGTTTTTTCATTTTGCACACTGGGTTTTGTGCGTTGCGCACATTCCATTCACTCCGGTCCCGAGCGTAACACGAGCCCGTCCTCCCCAATTAAGATCCACCGACCGCGGCTGGTATGTATATATATATATATATTTTTTTTCTCAAGTAATTTTAGGATCAATTTTTTTAATAATTGGAATTACTTTGTGATAGTAGGATTCTATTGAAATACATAGAAAGATAACCATATTAATTTTTAAATTTGCACATTGAAATGGGAAGCATCATCAGGGTACACCGGTACAAAACAAAGCATCTTTATCAGTATCTGCATCAAAAGATTCCGTTATATGATGATTGACTTCCAGTCTTGCATTTCTTGTAGATGCATCTCTTCATCAAAGATTACAACAAAAGAGCTGGTCTAAAATCTTTACCCTAACACAACAGAGCTTGAAGATATATTAATCATTTGAATCCGAAATCAAATTATCAAACCTAGATGATGAGTTTATAATTTGAATAACCTGAACACCCCCAAAGCACCACTGAAATAGGTTGCTAGCTTAGTTAACTTTGTGATTTAATTCAAGGTTTAGGTAGGTATCAGGAAGTTGATGTATACATTTAAAATACTGTACATATCCAGCTTGAGTTTCCCCTGTCTCTGTTCTTAGCAAGCATCAGAACCATCCACATTTTCAAACTAATCCAAATGGTATAAAAATATGCATAAATGAAGCTAAGCAGGGTCAGTCCTGGCTGGTTTCTTGATGGGTAATCTCGTTCCCAGGCACGTCCGCCCAATTTGCAGTGGGTCTGGTGGGCCCTCACTCCAAAGCCTATAAGGATACAGCCAGAAATCGGTGAAGCGATATCAGTTGGCTCAGTCTGAACTTGAACTACTAATTTCCCACTCCAACCCTCCCCCAAATGTCCTATGCATAGCCACGTATAGACTTTCTGTTATTGTGATTTAGATTTGTTATGGGAGGTAGATTTGGAGGCACAATTTACAATGTTATTATTCAGTAAATGTAGGTAACAAAGTTACTTGGTAAGTGTCAAGTAAGGTGCACTTTTTCCTCAAAGGTCAGTAATAGAGCTATTGCCCTTGCATAGAGAGTTTTCTTTGAACATGGCATTATAATGGTGTATACGTGTGGTTAGTAAATACTCTGTGGCACTTGATGTTCTAGGGCTGTTAACACTGATATCATGGCTAAAGTTCCAATTTGCCCTTCATATAATTGTGTCACCCTTATCTTCCCCAGCTTCCAATTGACTCATCCTTTTTCTCATGTAGAAGGTGCATAGTAGTATGGGTAATAAATATATGTAATCAATAGTGTCATGTAAGCTACTGGAAAACACTTGACTAGCCTCCCTCCTTAACACAAATGTTAAAAGGCAGAAGTGAGCAGAAGTTCTCTTCTCCAAAGAGATGGATGAGGTGCATTTTCTTCAGTATCAGATAGTATCCTCCCTAACCAAAGGTCTGACTTTATCTCTATCTGTGTATATTGGCGGGGACTCTGAGCACTGCTGTGGCACAGACGCAATTATCAGGGTAAATCATACCAAAATAGCTAATAAAAACCACCTGGGTTGAATTGTCAACCAATTAGGATATAAATTGTCAGACAGGATATATAGTTTTGCTAAATAGCTTCATATTGTTTGTAGTAGTATCAGTACTGTACTGTGAAACCAGTTGCTATGTCACAGTTGGTCTGAGTGCGCTTTGTGCACCAACCGTTAATTGTAATAATTGTAATTGTCATAATAGGAAGTCGGGAAACTAACACTATTCTATAAATATTTTGTGGCACACTACATATCACTGTTTGAAATTCCCACCAAGGTACATGTACAATTCACACTTCAATATTCAGCATAAACACCACATGCATTCCAACAGGAACCATTGATTAGATTAGATTCAACTTTATTGTCATTGCACAGAGTACAAACCATGGCAAATAAATGTTGTTTAGCATCTATCCCAGACTGTGCAATAAATTAGCAAATGTGCAGATATCAGTTCAACTGATGATGGTAAGAAGAACAGGATAACTATTTTATTTTATAGTATTTGCTGTAAACAGTAATAGTATGACAATACAGTAGACAGTATATTTGCAGTAATAATGCAAGTGATATAAAGTGAATGAGCCTCTAGGTAAGTGCAGTAATGTACAGTATGTAGAGTAAATGAACAGCAGTAGTGTAAACAGATGTTAATTGAATTGAGTGGCCAGGTACGTTCAGTTGCTAATGAGTGAAACATAAATTAGGTCCTGAAGTGAACAGTAATGAGGAGTGATGGGGGGTGATGTTACCTTTGAGAGTTGATTTCAGTGAGCTGTTAATGTGGGGTTGATGGGTGAGGCCATCCATGCTTCAGCACTGCTTCCGAATGAGCGGACGGTAAAAAGTCTGTGGCTGGGGTTTAAGGGATCCCTGATGATGCCGCGTGCCCTCAGCAGACCCCGCTTTTGCTGGATGTCCTCAGTGGAGGGAGCTGGGCACCGATGATTTACTGGGCGGTTTTCACCAGATGTTGCAGGGCCTTCTGATCTGAGGCAGAGCAGTTGCCATACTGCACTTCAATGCAGTTGGTCAGGATTCTGTCAGTGGTATAGAGACAGAAGTTGACCAGGATTTGACTGGACAGGTGTGCTTTCTTTAGCCTCTTCAGAACGTATAGTCACTGCTCTACATTCTGAACCAGGGTGGAGGTGTTGAGGGTCCAAGAGAGATGTGGACTCCCAGGAATTGAACTCTGGTGACACGCTCCGCTTCAGACCCATTTATGTAAATAGTGTGTGAGCAGCATTTGGACTTCCTGTAATCCACAAAGAGCAATTTGGTCTTGGTGTTGAGGGCACAGTTCCACCAGTGGCTGGATTTCCTCCCTGTAGGCAGAGTCATCATTGTTACTGATCTGGCCTGCCACTGTGGTGTCGTCTGCAAACTTGATGATAGTGTAGATGCATATGCGTTCACACAGTCGTGGGTGAAAGGGGAGAAGTCAAGAGGGCTCATCACGCAGCCTTGTGGAACACCAATGTTCAGGGTCAGGGTATAGGAGGTGTGGTTGCCTAACTTAACTGACTGGGGTCTGTTGATCAGGAAGTCCAGAGTCTGGTTGCAGAGGGAGGTGCTGATGCCCAGGTCACTGAGTTTGTCAGGGCTGATGGTGCTGAATGCTGAACTGAACTCAATGAACAGCAGCCTCACATAGGTGTTATTGTTTTCCAGGTGGGTCAGTTCAGAGTGTAATGCTATGGAGATGGCATCCTCTGTTGATCTGTTCTGGCAGTAAGCAAACTGGTGGAGATCCAGTATGTGAGATAGAAAGGCTTTTGAGATGAGCCAGGACCAGCCTTTCGAAATAGTGTACTTCATAATGATGGGGGTGAATACAACAGGACATAATAGTTGCATGTGGGGACAACTGACTGGGCCAATGACAGGGTGAATATATCAGTGAAAATGCCTGCCAGCTGTCCAGCACATGTCCTGAGCATGTGGCCTGGGATGCTATCAGGGCCAGCAGCCTTGCCTGCACTCATCTAGGTGGGGCTCAGCTTTGATAGCTTATTCCTTGTTGTCCGGGTCAATGTGAGCATAGAAATTGTTTAGTTCGTCTGGGGAGGGAGGCATCCCTGATTGTGGGGGCAGTGTTCCTTGGTTTATAGTCCGTGATGGCTTGGATAACCTACCACATGCGTCAAGGGTCACAGTGGTGGTGAAAATGTTCCTCAATACACAGTGTGTGGTCATGTTTGACCCTCTTAATGTCCTTCTTTAGGATGGCCCTGGTTGTGCTGTTGGCCTCCATGTCGCCAGAACTGAAGGATGAGTCACGTGAATTCAGTAAGAGGCGGACCTCACTGTTCATCCAAGACGTCTGGTTGGAGAAGGCTCTTATCTGTTTGTAGGTGTTGACAGTGCTGATGCATGTCAATGGAGGAGGCATAAAGCTCACCCGGGGCCTGAATGGCGAACAGAGGAATCCCAAATGTGTATGTTGGAAATGGTGCTTTAGTATAGACTCCGCCCCCTCTGGCCACACTTCAACTGTCCTCACTGATGGAATGCATCTAATAATGTAGCTATTGTCTTGTCAAATACAATATCTGTAATCAGATTTTACATCACTGGCAGACAAATCTTGCTTAAGAATAGACTGAAATATGTTTTTTACCTTGCTCCTTTGGGTTTTTTTGTCTTGCAAGCTTTTCGTTATAGGGTATGCACTAACAACTACACTGTTTGCTGCCCTGTATTCTAATGCCATTGGGTAATACAACACTGAGCCCTGTTTTGCGCTGAACTTTAGCTCTACAACAGCTACTGTCAAACACTAGTGTTGGTGTTTTCCTGGTGCCCTGGACAGTTCAGCTCTCTCTGAGGCTCATGATAATGCATGAGACGTTCCTGTTCTTATTTGCACTCTATCCACATCGGCGAGCGCGCCTGGCATTGAGCGCCTTCTAATTTATGATCCTTTTAATGGATTGTGTTTATTATCAGAGGGGCCACAACTCATAAAACGCACTGTTTCATGGATTCACTATCCATACCCAAAATACATTTTCTTTTTCTTTCTGTTTTTTTCTACATATGGGTTTGATTTTGCCCAAAATGTATTTTAACTGAATAAACAACCTTGTATTTTGTCACAGGTCAGAGAGGAAGTTGCCTCGTCATGACGGGTTTGTGAAGTGACTAAATTAAAACAGCCCGACAACAAAATGCTAAACATAGTCCACAAGTGTTCTTTTTATCATTTTAAATGTGACAGTCTTTGAAAGATACACATTGTCAAGAGAATACTGGGGCGTTCTCATCATGTCTGTAGTTACTACTTGGGCTTTAACAGCTGAAATATATGTATTTCTTGATTTATATGCATACATATTTAATTTGTGTAGGGAGTTGCCACGACAACAGCTATGACCCAGAGTAATTCCTGACAGCAGCCAAGTTGAATAAATGGCTCTGGGAATTGGGTAGTGTTCCACATTGCCATGGAATGGGGCACTTTTAGCTGGTCAGAAATAGCCAGTCACACACTCTCTCTCTCACTCTCCCTCACACTCGGTCACTCTCTCTCATTCACTTACTCTCTCACTTTATCTCACTCTCTCTCACTCTCATTTACTCTCACTCCCACTCTCTCTCTCACTCTCTCACACTCACTCCCTCGCTCTCATTCACTCTCTCTCTCTCTCTCTCTCTCTCTCTCTCTCTCTCTCTCACTCACTCACTCACTCACTCACTCACTCACTCACTCACTCACTCACTCACTCACTCACTCACTCACTCTCACTCTCTCATATGTTCTTCTCTGGGATCCTGTGCAGGGAGGAAATAAAATCATATGTCGGGTGCCTTGTTTATTGGTTCACTAAAACCAGAGATGAGGGCAAGGCATTCTCCATAAAAAGATGACCTCTCCCACACGCAGCCACTCCAATCTGTCCTGTGCTTTATATGCTTGTTATTTCTGAACACGGAAGGTGGAGCACCTTTAGCGGTTTTCTAGTCACATGTTGGACAATGGTTGTAGTGCTTGGCCGTGAATATGCCTCAACGCATCTAGGACAGTACACACAGTTGGCAGTGTCTTGTGAAGATATTGTTCCACTATGATTGTCAGATGTGTTTTTGTACTAGTGGCTGTTTGTACTTTAAACCCAGGTTGTGTTTTTTTTGGGGGGGGGTAAATTAAGGTGTTTCTTGAAAGATACGTGGCGTTTTGTTATTGCTGAATGGGACTTTCTCTGCTTTTAGTCTTGGGCCTTTTGTATTCAAGTCATTGTCCTGGCACATAGAAAGACAATGGCCACTGACTAGAGTCCACACCACAGGTCTCCATTTACCATGAGAAAGCTGGGGGCACCAGAGGGTCAGGCCAAAAAAGTCCACCAGCAAGTTTAAACCTCCACACGTTACTCCAAAACTTTACTCTTTGCAAACCACTAATGTGTTTTCTCACACGCACACAGACCGCTAAAAATGTAAAGCAAATAAAGTCAAAACAGATTTTATTTCTCCTCAACCATACATTAGCATAAGATGTCAGTGGCAAGTTTGACATTTGTAAACATTTGAAAGTTAGTTTGTGCACGAATGTTTGCACAACTGTCATTGTCCTCCCGTCATTTTCCCCTCAGAAATATTTGGATAGAACTTCTGTAGTTACTATACTGGCCCCTTGTGTTCTCTCTTTCAGATTCCCATAGATTCCCATCTCTCCAACGACATGCCTCGTTTGATAGGGGCAACCTCCTATTGATGATCCTCGCCTCATCATGTGTTCAGTTAGATAAATAAATGGACTAAATTAACTTATGCCACTGGGACTGTTTTTTCCTCCTATCCTCTGTTTTTATCATACGCTCTTTGAATGTTAAATCCTCCACAACTGAGTGAAGACTAACTGGCCTCATTTGTCTCTCTCAGCCAGGCTCTCTCTCCCCCAAAAGCAGCTATTGTACACACTTTTCAAAGCCCCAAAGTCTGAAGCGCACAGAGAAGAAACCCCTATCTCCTCCTCCCAGCAACGCCTCGGCAGAGTCGACATGAAAGGAGATCGAAATAAAGGGGCGAGAGAGGCACCAGATAGAGATTGGACAGACAGAGGGAGAGATGGAGAGAGAGGAGGGGGGACACAGATATCACAACCTTCACTTTTAAATTGATAACTGAATCTGGAGGCAATTATAGCTGCCGGGTTACCTCTGCTAATCTAGAGCTGGCTCTCTATCTGTGTCAGCAACTTGACAGACAGGCTTAGTCTGGACCAGGTCTGCAGTCACCTCTGCTCGACCAGTAGCACAACCCAGCAGGATAAACAGCCCAGGAAACTACTCTTCATCTATACAGTTAGAGAAACCACATGTCCCTGCTGTCTGGCTGATAGTACTGTATCAATTATGCATGTCTTTGTGGATGCACTGCAAATCTCAATTTCATTATGGCGGTTCATTTACTATTCATCATTGCTATGTGGGTACATGTAGTTGCTTCGACCAGATATCAGTTATTGGTTTTCAGGCATCAGCGCTGGAAGTAGCACAGATGCAAATTGCACCTCTGTGTTGAGAAATGGAGTTGCATGGAAAATGGAGCATCTTATTTTAGCTGTGCTTCTGCCTTCCTTCCCTGGTTACATTGAGCCATCTGCCTTCTTATCTTTTGATGTAGCCTGTGTGATAAATAGTTCTTCCCTTTGGGCCTTTTTTCCTTGTAATGAAGCACTCGCCCTCCTGTTGCTGCCAGCCAAGGCTTGCTGCATGCTAACTGGTTTATTTATCACCACAAACCGACGGGGTACAGGGATGAGCAGTAGATAGCTTAGCACTTAGTAAGTTGGCCGATGGCCGAGGGGTCAGTGTTAGAGGTTAGTTTTGTATTAACACACTTGGCCACAACACCATATTGAGGAGATGCAGAGGAGCCAATCATGGAGTATTCCGTTGTGAGGTCACAGGTATGCACCTGTGTCTGGCAGCATCATACAATTACACTATTAAAATGGCAGTCCAGCTCTTCATATAATACAGGCCTGTTTCCTCCCGGTCAAAGCTCTTGTACTGTATGTGGTTAAAGCTGACATAAAACATTACAGCTATATCTTGTAAACCTTTTTAATTTTTCTTGCTAACCTGATGACCAATTGAAGTTAGTTCTGGAACAGGGCTGTATAGTCTCCTGAGTCATGATATATCATGTTGAGTGGCAGCATGATTGTTTTTGTGGAAGTGCGCCCCCTGCAGAAGTCAACGGTCCATGACCAAAGCATATTCTAGTTGGCAGCCAAACATTTAGTCTCTGATCACTTATCCTTTTCTAATAGCATACAACTGACTTTACTTTTGACTCCACATTACACATTGACTCAACATTACAGATGACCATTGTTGTAATGGATGATTTTTTACATATATACATTTTTTACTATAAAACCAAAGTTTTACACAAGACTGCATCCAAAGATCTAACAAAAAGTTATACAATTCTGTATTATAATGATTATAATTTTTTCCAATAGTATTATATAAAATATATAAAAATGACTAATTTTTCCTGTAAGGGGGGTCCAAAAAGGCCTGGCTTTGCTAGCTTTAAGGCTCTGGAGGATGTTTTATTAAAGAAAACAGAAGTGTTAGTGGATCAGATGAGGGGGTAATCAAAAACTGAAAACAAAACTCTTTTCTGGGGAGGTAGCGGCGTCTCTGGGGTAGCCCCCTGGGGAGGTTTGGGAGCAATGTAGTAGTCTCTGAGGCTTAGCCTCCCTTTATTCTCTACTATCTTTTTTCCTCCTGGCTCCCGTGTGGCTTGAGGTGAGCAGCAATGAGGACAAAACAGTTTGGGTCTTTGTCCGGTTGCACTTCTGTTGAGCAAAATGTCTCAAAAAACGTGGATATTTTTTTTTTTGAAATGCTCCATCCACCATGCTTTAAAGTCGGGATGAGATCCAGGTGCTGTTTTGTGAACTTCCGACTTTCAGCAATGTTTTTGTTGGGGGGGCAGCAGTCGCTTCCTCCGTGGTGTCCATAGAACTCCATTCTGGTTTATTTGTTTATGTATTGTAGACTTCTCAACAGAGATGTTCCAGACATTTGGCTGACAGTCCTCTTTGCAGGGTGGTCACCAAATCAATGGCCTTTCTCTTGGGTAAAATCTTTATATTTAAGTCTACATCACAGGATATGATATAACATGGGTACAGGGTACAGGAAAGAGGAGTGAATCTCTGGATTTTGGAGGTATGGAAATAATCATAATAAAGTCAGATAAATAGTATATATTGTTTAAATTTTGTTTAATTTAACCAACGTGATGAATGAGATTGGACAAAATGACATTTAGAGCAGGGTTGGGGAATAGAGCTGTTTAGGATGGGTTAGAACGGTCTCCTTGGCATTATTTAAAAACTGGAAGCAAAGATCTATACGTACATGTCTTTGATTTTACGTTTGTATGACAAGACATTTACTGGAGGTGGTGTGTAAATCAAAATGTAAGAAAAAAAACTAGACATACATCTGGCCCTAACTTGCATCTGGACCTAACACACATGGTTCATACCTCAAAATTGCAATCATGCCGAAAAATGTGGCCAGTGAAAAGGGCTGGTTAGCCAAGGATGGGTAAGATCCCGCTAGTGACATCAGGACAACCTAAGACAGGCACAGTTGTGCGTCTGGCCACAACAATGAAACCATTGTTTGGGAGTGGGGGGCATGCATGTAAGAAATGTATAAGTGTTTCATGTAGTTGTTTGATTCATTACTTGAATTTACTATTTCAAATTTTGAGGTTATCATCCCAAATTGCATCAGAATATTCTACATGACACTAACTGCCACAACCTTTGATTTTCATCAAATGTCAAACATTGAAGTTCAAACAATATTTGCATGTTTCCCTTTAAAATAGATTTGTCAAAGGAAACTTTAAAATATAGATTGTGCATGTGTGCAACCTCATATTTATACCCCTACAGGAACAGGTGAAAGCATTTATAAAGAGACAGAGAAAATACTGTACACAAAAGACACCACTTTGTTTGTTATTATTAAATATTATATTCAAAAGTGCCAATATTTGAAACTTGTGTTTTGCAGAAACAAAACACTACTCAATCCAATGTTTTGTGTTTGAGAAATAAATGTGATAACATGGAAAATTATTAGGCTTCCCCTAATAATTGAGACCAAAATATGAATAAATATGTTCATTTTGTTTCCATTTCCATTTTAGACACTTAAACTGAGTATACACTAGATGATTTTAGCACCGGTTTAGCTGTCCCAGACTATTTTTTTAAGTCTGTGACAAACTCATAGATCGGAGCCAAATCACAGTGTGCTCCCATCATCAACGTTTGTTAAGTATGAGCAGTTCCAAAGATGCATTTGTGCTAGTCTTTGAGTTGTCCTAGACGCCCCAAATCTTTTCTGGCATGTTTGATATTTTCGTTGTCGTAAGCGATTTTGTGAAACCTGTGAGAAGCTGGAGCCAATGAGAGAGAAGATACCTTGTGGTTTTTGATTATGAATCTAAAATTGGCACAACAGGGGCTATACCTACATTGATGTTTAACCATCATTATCAAAATAGCTATGTGCTGAACATACAATCCTTGTTGCCAACATCCCCCCCAACCATTCTCTCCTAAATATTTACACAGTTTTTCCCCCTTTAATTTATTGCTGCTGGTCTTTCTCATGTACAATTTAAAACTAAGTAATGTGAAATAAAAGCAATAATGTGTTTTTGTGAGACTCTTTTTGCCATGGATCCCTCAAGGTCATGTAATCTGTGTACCTCGTCCTTGCTCGGTGGTATAGGCTAGTGTGAGCACCACTCTGTCACCAAGACAACAAATTGCAAGACAGATTGTTGTGTAATGTGAGCAGTAAGGTGGTTTTTATAGTTGGAAAGTTGTCTAGTGTATTCAAAGCATTAGCAGACACTTTTATCCCTGGAGTAACTTAGGGTAAAGTGCCTTGCTCAAGGACACAATGATATTTTGGCACAATTTATTCTTTGCATTCATATTTCAAGGGTGCCAAAAATTCTTGAGTTAACCGTTTTCCAGATGTTCCATGCCACCTTGCCAACCTAATGACTTTGGCTATTATTCAAGTAACTGGGTCTCCCATTATCATGAAAGCTACTTTTTGTAGGGAACGACCCCATTTCTAACCATAATTCGGCTTAAACATCAGCTAAGGGACAGACAATACCTTGAAAGGCTTAGCTGTGATTTGGGTTGGATCAAATGGATGCATACCCGGCTGCTTTCCAGGTTGAGGGGCTTATATGTTTTGTAATTAGTAGCCTAACATAACAGGTATTGTACTTAGTGCTTTGATCAAGAGCCCAGTGACAGGAGATGGTGCAACTATGGGTTCACAAAGCAAGAGAACCTTCTGTTTAGATTTACATGAACTACAAATAGACGTTGCCAGTTATTATGGTAATTTTATGAGGTGGATTTTAAGGGCCGTGACACCTTGTTCTTTTTCAGACTTGGAATCCTGTACTTATTTAATTAGAATAGTGTACAATAAAACACAGTTTGTATTTAACATAATGCCCAGCTTTTTAAACAAAATTCCTTTGATATAGGACTAATTTGAATACATTCTAAAATTGAGATTAATTGCGTTTAACTACAGAAGACTATGCGATTAATTATTGCAATCGTTTGAGAGAATTAATATAAATATAAAGGGATAGGTGGTAAGTGGGTGAGTGAGTGCGCCGGCTAGGCAATGATTGGGTGAGTACTGGGCACTCAGCACTTGTTCACATCGCAGTCTGGAGTCATCCGCGTAGATCTGGGCTCCCTCCTTTTTCAAGGGCAAGGCATCTGGTAAACAGCTTGCTATGCCACTGCCAGTGGAGCCAACAGGACTGGCTGCTGTCACCCTCCCTCCCACACTCAATCCACTCTCCACTAACACTGTTCATTTTCATCCCTCCTCCCTGCCAGGAGGCCATCTTATGTCATGCATTATTTAACAAGACAAAATATAAATATAAAAAGGAAAGAAAGGAAAAAACTATGCTACCTGTCCTCAGCTCAGCTAACAAGCACATCCCCTGCTACAGTGAGCAGAGAGTCCTTATGGTAATGGAGATGTTGGCATCTGTATTCATGGGATGAGTGTTGATACGTGGTCATTAGAACACCTAGGCTGTGGATACAGCGCTGCAGGACTGGATATTATGGAAATAAGAGGTGTCATTGTTGTTTGTTTACTTATATGGCTACATGACTCAAGTGGGAACACTTTGGTCCACATTGATACCTCTCTCAAATTTGTTTTCATACAAATGAGTGAGGCTGGCATTTTGTTTAGATGTTACTGCACTGTCTCTCTGTAGATTTTCACACAGGAAATATGGTTGAAAATGGAAATCACAGTTATCAGTATGCGCTGCATATCACTTTGAAACAATCCAAGGGGACTTTAAAGAAAGCAAGGATAGTATGCGCCTCACCTTGGTTACACCTATCGTCTATGATATTCATATCACCCAATGACAACTATCTTATTCTTATCTCTAGTGTGCAAATTCTGGACACAGCTGAAGTGTACAACTTTATTTTAAAGGATTTCATATAAAAATATGCATACAAGGGACTGCTATGACAGGCGACTAGGCTTTATTCCAGAACAATCTGTTCTTCCCAGGGCAGCTCAATATGAAATTGCTTCTCTTATCAGTCAGTACTTTTAGAGTGTTCAGCCTTGAGAGGAGCATTTAATCATGTGGGTTGTCTAGACTTCATTTTAGGTCAAAGTGTACTGTAAACAGTCCCAGGGGAGTGCTATGGAGTGCTAGGTACAACCAAGTACTTCTTTAAAGAGGATGACCATTAGTGACGTCTATTTCTTGTTACCACTGATATTACAGGGATGACCACAAAGCTGCCATATCTAGACTATATTGATACCGTTGTCTACTGAAGGCAACCATCATGTACCATCATGTACCGATGATAGTATCACCAGAAGATAAAATAAATGCATTGTTGATGCATTGTTGATGCCCTCACCTCATGTAGTGGATAATCTCCTTGATATAGGTTGCTGAATCATGACATGTATCAACCTGCTGTACTGGAAACAGCTCAGCAGGCAAGTTAATACATGCACACAGATGGATGAACGCAAATGCCTCATGATGCTCTGTAACTTAACAGGCGCTGGGAACTGCATCCACGTGTAGATGATGCTCAGAAGCATGAACAACACGATTAGCTACAGGTTAGAAATGTGTCCAGAGCAGTCTCAAAATGGCAGGTGTTTCAAAAATTTTGCAGTGCAGGCTTTTAAATTAGGCTTTTGCAATTAAACAGGTTAGCGTTGTTGCCTTGTCCATTAACACTAGTGGATAGCATTTACAATGTGCATAGGTTGTTGTAGTCCTCCAGTACTGACAACGGAGTGTGTTGAAGTGCGTACCCATGTGTGAGGCACTCAGCCGATACGCATGGTAACACACCGTTGACTCCTGCGAGATGCAGTGACAAGGAGTCTTTGTCAATAGATTCCTTGTGACAAGTACACCATCTATTCCTGAATTCTAAGAGTTTCTGTCATCTGTCATGATTCTGTCTATGAAGAGAGTTGTTACGCACAGTATGTAGTAATCAATTACTAAAGCTATTTCTTACACATATTGGGAGAATAAACTTTTGTGGCCATAGCAGTATGAATCTGTCGTTAAACTGCACATGTGCACACAGGTGGATAATATATACTGTATATACACAGTGGGTAGGGAAAGTATTCAGACCCCTTACAATTATTCACTCTTAAAAGTTATTTTTATTTCTCAATAATTTACTTTCAGCACCCCATCTTGACAGAAAAAAACTGAAATGTAGAAATATTTGCACATTTATTAAAAAAGAAAACTGAAGTATCAAATGGTCATAAGTATTCAGACTCTTTGCTCAGTATTGAGTAGAAGCACCCTTTTGAGCTAGATACAGCCATGAGTCTTTTTGGGAATGATGCAATAAGTCTTTCATACCTGGATTTGGGGATCCTCTGCCATTCCTTACAGATCCTCTCTAGTTCCGTCAGGTTGGATGGTGAACATTGGTGGACAGCCATTTTCAGGTCTCTCCAAAGATGCTCAATTGGGTTTAGGTCAGGGTTCTGGCTGGGCCAGTCAAGAATGGTCACAGAGTTGTTCCGAAGCCACTCCTTTGTTATTTTAGCTGTGTGCTTAGGGTCATTGTTTTGTTGGAAGGTGAAACTTTGGCCCAGTCTGAGGTCCTGAGCACTCTGGATGAGGTTTTCTTGTACCTCTGTACTTGGCCGCATTCATCTTTCCTTTAATTGCAACCAGTCATCCTGTTCCTGCAGCTGAAAAACATCCCCATAACATGATGCTGCCACCACCATGTTTCACTGTTGGGATTCTATTGGGCAGGTGATGAGCAGTGCCTGGTTTTTTCCACACATACCGCTTAGAATTAAACACCAAAACGTTTAATCTTGGTCTCATCAGACCAGAGAATCTTATTTTCATAGTCTGGGAGTCCTTCATGTGTTTTTTGGCAATCTCTATGCAGGCTTTCATATGTCTTGCACTGAGGAAAGGCTTCCGTCGGGCCACTCTGCCATAAAGCCCCGACTGGTGGAGGGCTGCAGTGATAGTTGATTTTGTGGAACTTTCTCCCATCTCTACTTTACCGCTCTCACCAAGGCTCTACTCCCACGATTGCTCAGTTTGACTGGACAGCCAGGTCTAGGAAGAGTTCTGGTTGTCCCACACTTTTTCCATTTAAGAATTATGGAGGCCACTGTGCTCTTAGGAACCTTGACTGCTGCAGAAATTCTTTTGTAACCTTGGCCACACTGTGCCTTGCCACAATTCTGTCTCTGAGCTCCTCAGGTAGTTCCTTCGACCTCATGATTCTCATTTGCTCTGACATGCACTGTGAGCTGTAAGGTCTTATATAGACAGGTGTGCCTTTACTACTCAAGTCCAATCAGTGTAATTAAACACAGCAGGACTCCAATGAAGGAGTAGAACCATCTTAAGGAGGATCAGAAGAAATGGACAGCATGTGAGTTAAATATGAGTGTCACAGCAAAGGGTGCTGAGTGTACATTCATGTGAAATAAAATTAACTTTTTTGATTTTATGAAACGGCTGCAAAGAAACAAAGAGTGAAATTTAAAAAGGGGTCTGAATATGTTCCGTACCCACTGTGTGTGTATATATATATATATACATATATATACATATATATATATATATATATTAGGTTGGTCCTCTATCCTCATGTCTTATTATTATTCATTATTATTATTATTAATATAATACATTACATTATTGCTTCCACTCTTTTTATCCTTTATTGTTTTTATTATTACAACTGCATTCCTGAGCCATTGCACACAATTTTCACTGTGCATGCAATTACATGTGCGTTTTATGTCCATGTGAAAAAATAAACTTGAAACTGGAAACGTCAATATGAACAACATGAATCAGCAAAATGCCATGAAAAATGCTTTATTAGGCAATGTATAAAGCTAGAGTATGCCGTATAGCCCCTGGTGGTTATTATATTCTATCAACATGAAAATATTAAAGAGGCTATATCTGGATGTGTTGAGTAATTTGGGATTTTAATTTTGTTGTGAAGGAGACAGTAATAGTTAATCACTGCACATTTTAGTTGCTGTGAGTCACTACACACTGTAAACATTGTGGAAACCCTGCTGGAAAATCCATCTAAGACCATCTTGGATTTGTAGATGGTCAATCTGGTCAATAACTGGTTTAGCTCTTTGAATTGCTTTGTGAAAATGGTCATGAGCTGGTCGAGCTTGTCAACCAAATCGGGCAAGCTGGTTAACCTGTTGAGATGTTTGACTAGTTTGGTCCAGAACTGGTACAGCACACCAGCTTGGTGAAACTGATCATGATTCTTGAGATGGTTGTCAAGCTGGTGAACACCTTGACCAGTACGGCATGTGTTTTAAAACATGGTAGCTGATCAACCATAAACCAGCTTATAAGAGGTACCAAAGGTGGAGTGTGACTATTTTAAATTGACTTTTGCACGTTGGTCAACCAGACAAGAATAGCTCTTCGAAGTTGGTCAACCATTTTATGAACAGTTTTGACAAGCTGGACTCCAGATCAACCCAACTGGTTAAGAAGCTTGACCGAGCTGGTTGACCAGCTTGACCAGCTCAACACCCAGTTCAACCAAGCAATTCAACCAGCTCAACGAGTTACTGACCAGTTTGATCATCTACAAACCTAAGCTGGTCAAACTGGATTTTCCAGCAGGGAATTACATTTGAAATGAAAAGAGACACACTTAGTTATGAAGACATTAAAAGGACTATTGTTGTTTTACAATCTGCAGATTTTATCAGCAATTCATCCAGAAAACAAAAATATTTGATGAGTATTATGCTAGAAAAATGCTATCATGTTGACTTGATTTATACTATATTAATTTTCTGTGATTATACTTGTAATAACATGCATGCACACACATACTCTATACATTACCATCAAATTATTATTGGAATAAATACGCCCCTCTGAGCCAGCGTTTGGATGCTGTAACACAGAAGGAAACAAATAGGAATGAGAAATCAATTTACAATTGAATGTAACAAAAGCCTGCTGACCAAAAATGGTGTACATGCAGATGGGCGTGTGCCACTGTTTTCATGCATGACTAGATAAAACCATCTATTCTCTGTCTCTCCTCATATACAACTCTGGCTTGTCACTGAGCTGCACCTCCCGTCCCCAATGAATCCTGTCCTCACTTCTCAGACAAAGACAGATGACTCAGTGAGGATATTGTTATCTTGTACAGTGAACTCAAGTGGTTGGACAGTGACACAATTTATAATTTATGGGCTTTGTTTAACAGCATTAGTATTTAATGTTATAAAATGACCATAGTGTTAAAGCGCTTTAATTTAATATTTTTGTCATCCATATTGGATGTAACATATCCTTGAATATCCTTTACTTTCAATAATTGCCTAAAGTCTACAACACATCAACATCACCAGACTGTCTAGCCTGTACTGTTGCTATTTTATAATTGTACCGCTATTTTACCAGGTAAGTTGACTCAGAACAAGTTCTTATTTACAGCAACAACCTGGGAGCAATTATGGTAAAGTGCCTTGCCCAAGGACACAATGACATTTGGCACAGCCAGGAATTGAACTGGCAACCTTCTGACTACAAGTTCGCCTCCCTAACCAGTTCCTGGTAGCTGCACATACTTGGTTGGTGCATTGATGCGCAAGCAATTTTTATTTCTCTCTGAGGTAGCAATTCGCATCTTGAATCTGGTTGTATTAACCCAGAGGAATCGCTAGTTGCTAACAGCGTGTGGTCCACCAAACAAAACATGAGAGTATTCAGACCTAAACTGGACGCCAAACTAGAGAAAGCCCTACAATAATCTTTAAAGATGCCAAGCCTAAGACCCCTAAAAGCATGCAACAATTGGAATTGAAGAAAAGTGGTTAGGAAACACTCCAGTAGTGTTGCGAGGGGCCGGACTCAGTGGGGTGGCCATTCTTCTGATGACTTTGCCGGCTGGAAAAAATTAAAGGTACATATCCTATTAAGGCCATGTTGTTTATCAGATTCAGGTCTGTAATACAGATGGGAATGCCTGGGTTGTAACCAGAGTCTACTACATTGTTTGCTGTGGTTGGGCTGACCAGCAAATTCTTTCCAAACAGTTGATTATTACATTATCTCTGATCAGTTTAGTGTAATGTTTCGTCCTCATGGTGGTCAGTTTGATTGATTTGCACTTTTTGCAGCACAGTACATTAATATCTAGGTGACAGAACACATCTCCTTCCTGAGTGGTATGACAACTGTGTGGTACCATTATGTTTATAATACTATTGTTTGTACAGATGAACATGTTACCTTCAGGCTTTTGGAAATTGCTCCCAAGGATGAACCAGACATGTAGAGATTTATTTTGATCGTCCAATATTGTCAAGCAAAAAGGCACTGAGTTTGAAGGTAGGCTTTCAACAGTTACACCTCCATTTTTTTATTTTCCCCCATTTGCTTCCCCTCCCAATTCCCATTAACACTGCCTTGTCGTCAGCTCCGCATCTCCTTGGACAGATCTGTGGGATGGCGAGGGGCGTGGTTCATCCATCCAGATGTCGCCTAGCCGTTGATTCTTTTCGCACTGCTCATTTAGTCTGATCATGCATGGGATGATTCTATTCACCAGATATACTTCTGCTATTGAATTTACAGGTCCCGGATTTGACTGTAAAAAAAATCACCCGATTAATCACAATCGGCTTTTTTGATCTCCCAATAATCGGTATCGCCCTTGAAAAATCATAATCGGTCGACCTACATTTAATTCAGCGGTAGCAAAACGGGAAAAAAGTAGTGAGGGTTTGCAAATTCATAAAATGCTCAAATTGGGATGATATTTTGAGATGATAGGTGTTTGCTTTTTAGTTCCACCCGGGCCAACCACCCTACCTTTAGTCCCACCCGGGCCAACCACCCTACTTTGGCTTTTATCTTAAGCCACCTACTGCCTTGACACAACCAATGTGATGTATTGTTAGAAATGTCAAATAAATGTACAATAACAGTGTCTATCAGGTCTGTTTAGTCTGGAAGCCGCTGGACAGCGGTAGCTTTTCTGCAGGTAGAAGGCCCACTCACTATGCCCCGTTTCTCTTAGCACAGCATCACACCCAGCTCTGGAGCCATGTAATGACATGGACAGCTGCCAAAAATGCCAGTTTCCCACATCCACAGGTGCTGATTGATGACATGGGGGATTGGCTGGCGGATGCAATCGTTTTTTAGAAACAGCCCAACAAATCACAGTGAAGAGAATATTGGAGGTGCAGCTTACTTGCAGACAGGCCATGGAAGTAGCACCATCACAAATGTTTATCTACTAGATAATTAGAAAACTAGATGGATACATTGAAAGAATGCCTACAAATATCTAAGTTTTCTTTAAATGGAGATGTGGATGAATGCTGCAGATTAACAGCAAAACACCTGGATAACTACATACCTAAGTACCAAAGCTTGCATTTGCGTTCCCATCCTAAATTCTTTCTATTCCCATCAACAGCCCAACCCCATTACGTGAATGATCCTTTACTGTTTCTGTATTCTAAATTATATGGTTAATTACACAGTACAAAGCATCTTTTGAAATGCATCTCTTCAATTCTGGCTTCTCTTGATTTCATATTTTATGTGCAGTCTAGATTTGTTGTTTCATCATTTCAAGCTTGCCACTGATTGAATGCATATCAACGCATGAGGATTAATTTTGCAGCAGTCGTTCTACAGTAGTTAGCATGATTTTAGTGCCTGTTTATAGGATTCAAACAGGGACCTAGGTGGCAGTTGGATTAAGATGGTCTCTCGCAGCTGCAGCTGTTTCTGAGTGATATCAACGGTCTGAGCAGCTAAAGAGCATCTCCTCTAAGGGGATTGATATCATAGTCCAGCACAGCGATAAGTCCCTCTTTTCACACACTTGGCCAGCCATCTGAAAGATAAATTGTCTGTGTAAGAAATGCTAACTCATCAGCAGCCAAGGGTTCCTTGGGATTATAGCATCTCTGATTGTTCTTAACGTACAGAGACCTTGTGCTATTCATTTATGTTTAGGGTGTGAGGATTGAGAGGGGGGATTAGTAACCCATTATTGACGAGCCAAAAAACATTGTGCTATCTAAATCATCCATGATGGGTTCCCTGTGCTATGACCAAGGCAACACATTGGTGATGGTTTCTCCATCACATTTCCCCTGCTTATTTCCGGTGCTATGTCATGTAGATATTCATAGGAATTAGGGGTGGCACGGTTCACAAAACCCACAGTTCGGTTCGTATCACGGTTTTAGGGTCACGGTTTCCGGTTCTGTACAGTTCTTGTTGTTTTTAATTTTTTAAATCTTAAAACTCTAGAAATATACTCCAGCATACGATATATAGCTTAATTATCCACAATTTAGGATATAGTATTAAAAGATAGTTATATCATGTAATCATGCACAAACAAAATTTGAAAAATTACAGAATAACAACTGAAATAACTTGGATTTATCAAACTTCCAACTTCAGTGTAGCTTTTACAAAAATACACGTGACGTGAGCTTGCAGCACTCCACACTCCACCGCCGAGGAGCGATCGGCTCCACTCTCCGCATCTCAAAATCTGACGAAAAACTTTTAAACTGATCTTTGTCAATCTGAAATGAAGACAGATTCAGCAACTTTATGGCCTATTTCTTGATTAAAATGTTTTCAGAAACACGTTTGGGTGAAAATGTTTTGTAAAATATGAGATCGTATTCAGAACGCCATAAGAGTCTGATTTGAAATTCGGGAGCAGCCAGACCCACGTGACACGTTTGTCCAATCAGCTGCCATGTGTTGCGTTTGTCACGCTCATCCCGCTTCTCATTTCTGGAAAGTGTTTTAAAGGTACAATATGTAATATCAATCAAAACATTAATAAAATACATACTTTGCATTAAAACCAAACATCACTATACATATATTATATATATTTCTTAGTTGTGTACTTACATTATCCTAAATGTTTCCACTAACTTTCAAATCCAGAGAAATTTGTAATATAATTCGAAGACACGGGACATTTCATTATGTCGCCCATAAATGGCGTCATATAACCTGCAACTGCTCTAGTTGTTCTAAGTTCCAGGGAGCCGCCAAACATAACGTGAATAATGTAATAATTTTTATAACAATATATTACTTTGTCAATTAACATTTTTTCTGCCGGAGACGCTAGATTTGAAGTTTGTCATTGACGACAATAACAAAACCCATGATCCCACGCAACCTCCCAACGTCATCCAAGTACATCTTTTGCTATTGTTTTGATTGTGAGCCCCCTGGCGGCCAAAAATTACATTTTGCACGTTTAACATAGGTGTTGAAAGTGTTCACAATGGCAGTAAGTGGTTTGTGCACATTAGCAATGTACCGACGAACCGTGCAATGCACACACGCACCGAACCGAAACAAGCAAACTGAACGGTTCAGATGTTTTTCATGAACCGTGCCACCCCTAATAGGCATGTACACAAGTTCAAGTCAAGAGCTATCGATAATAGCTCATATTTTTTTATATCAAACATTAACCAAAGGTTTCTCTGTGCACAGAACCTACTGTATTTTTATCCATTCAAAAGTGGCCTTAGTGGTTGTGACTGTTGTATGGGAGTGGTCTACAGAGTGAATTATTTGTCATTAATCATTTAGCAAATCCCATTATTGCATGGGGTAGTTGTGCAGGATGATTTATTGGAAGGTTAGGCTGATTTCATATTGCCTGTAATCCAGAATTGTCTTCTGTACTGCCCTTCAAAGGCCAAGCTTAAACCATTGGTCCACCAGATTCTTTGTGCATCTGGGCGGAAGTTGCAAGTGTATGGGAATGAGATTAGTTGCTAATGAACACATCCAAGACTTGAGGAGATCATTCCTAAAGCTGTTTTCATTCTCCTTGGAGTGCATTAGGTGATACCCCTATCTCGCTTACCCCTATCTTTGAGAGGCCTCCATCGATACTTGCTTTGACATACCTCTCACACAGAGAGACTGCTGCACTTTGTGGCCAGTTGCTAGGCAACGAAGAAAAGAGAAAGGGCTTCTAGACCCAAAAGGTCAACTTTAAAGAGGAGGCCATCCAGCGCATGGATCTATCAAACTGATAATAGAGAAATCAGCTCCTGAGGAGGAACCATCTCCTGAAACCTCAGACCGAAGCAATATACAGTTGGTGCTTGCTTTTTTTAAAAACATTCAGGGTCTCAGCATACTATTAAAAGTAATACAGTCAAATGCAACAGGTGCGATTTTGGTTGGGGGTTAGCAGTTTTTCTCCTTTTAAGTCTCTTTTTTATTATTACATCTGTACATACAGGTACTCACCTCATGGTGAACTCCCATGTATGCACCTTATCTGTTTATTCTGTATATGAAATAAAACATACTGTGTTATTTTATCTCTCGGATGAAGTATTTTCTCATGGTTTATCGCTCCCCGCCATGACCTGTAATTATTCCCCGATTGATAGAATGATCAGACAGAGCAGTCAATTCTTCATACCAGCCAGGTTTTGTAATAGAATGAGTCTATTCCATTGGTATGTAGGGTTTGGATGGAATCAATTTGCAGATGGCAGCTCTCCAGGACTTTAAAGAAAGACTTCCCTTGGCACCCACAGTCAGCAGAAGTGTGCATACAGTTGGCTGCCGACCACCTCTAGATCGATGCCTTCAACATGATTATATATGGTTGCTTCTTCTGTCCTGACCTTTTTAAAGTCTCCTCAGGGAAACAATTGTTAGAAAAACTGTATTATCTATAACCTATGCTTAAAAGTCAAACTCAAAGTTTCTTACAGAACAATGTAAAAAGGAAGAGGATTTTTTCAAAGAACTACATGTCGCCATGCTATGGTGCGATTTCCCGGTTCTAGCTATTCTAGGCTGAAATTAATGCTGGATCAATTACTATATAACTGTGTCACTTAAGGTCATGAATGAAGATCATTATGAAAATAAAATATCTAACAGAAAACAGGAGGACTGGGCTTCCATAAGGAGGCGGTTTCTGCAGCAACATGAACTTTTAACAACGTAATAAAACAGTGTCGCTCATTACTATTGTATCATAATTAGGAGTGTGCTGTTTGCTGCTTATAGGATATCATAGTCTATTAATTAATAATATGCCTTACATTATGTTTTGAGACATAACAACAGACACAACACACTGGTGAACTTTACTCAAGACACTTCTGTTATTTGTAGTTTTTAAACCATTTTAATTCCCGAAACCAAGCCTCAGTGATACATTTTACAGGTAGTAAAACAACTCCCATTACAAGTCAGGGATCACTCCGTCGATTGGGGTCGGGCCACGTCACCTCGTCCACATCACAGGCGATGTTCTCCCTTGCCAGGCAACGGGAAAATATCACCGGGCGTGGCGTATCTACCCGTGGATCGAGCCCACCTTGATGTCTCCGCATGCCTCCTCCATTGCTTGCAGGAGCGCCACGCATGCATGTGTAGGCGGTCATAGACCTTCCACCGCCATGCCGAAAATAATTCAGGTTGAGGACCGGGAAATAAGGGGGCAGGTACAGCACCATGAAATGGTCATGGTTGGCGAATTAGTCCCGGACCAGAGCAGCCCGGTGGAAACTGACATTATCCCAGATGAAAACGAACATGGGCTGCCCTGGTTGGTCCTATGTGACCGTGGTATGTAGTGCATGCAGAAATGTCAGTATGTGTGCAGTGTTGTAGGGACCCAGGGTGGCATGGTGACGGAGGACCCCCTGACCACTAATGGCTGCACACATGGTGATGATGCCCCCGCACTGCCCGGCAACATTCTCGATGGCCCTTTGGCCGATGATGTTTCAGTCCCGATGTCTGGTTTTTACCAGAGTCTTTTCCTCTATCTCCTCTCCCTCTTCCCGTCTCTTCCTCATCTTCTACTTCTCCTTGGTCCTTCAGCCTCCATATTCACGATTGTCTCACGACGGGTGCTCATACCTGAATTATATATAGTGACTGACTGGTGTTCAGTTACAGGTTAAGTGTTTTACGATGTGTGCTGGAGTGTTGCTAATGTCATGTGTGTTTTAACTATTGAATGGACGTGCTGACTGCAGAGTGTTTCATCATTGGCCAAAGTGTGTAACACATGCATGATGTGTGTGGTGTTTTGCACCATGTGTTACAGAATTGTTTACGGTGCCATTCCAACATTGTGTTTATTCATTTGGTGCCTGAGTGTACCAAATGCATGCAAACGTTACGGTTTTGACGCTGTGTTATGAGCATTCACTTTTAGTGTTTTAGCAATCGGGAAAAACTGTAAGCAGTTCAATAGTTATTATTTGGGAGGCTGTCATTAAGACAACATGTCAAATATATTCCATGACTGTCAAAGCCCTAATTGTAAAATATAACCCTTGAATGGTTGTCAAACAGGCTTGTTTTTTTCAGGCCCTGGGCAGGCATCAAAACGTTCAGGATTTAAAAAGTTTTCAACAGTTCAAGTTTCTCTGAAAGCACTAAATAAAATAATATAATATAAATATTATTTATATTATTATAAATTATTTAAGCCATGTTATCAAAGCCACATCAGTAATTGTAACTGTAAACATGCAGATGAGATTGCTGGTCCGTGAAAGAAGACACAACAGTCTCTGATGCTTTGTAACATTTTAACTGAGAACAGACAGACCAAAGAGATTTTAGATGAATGATCATGTGACTGGAGCACACCAGAGTGGCTCAATGGGTTATCATTGTGCCTGTCAACCATTAGTTGCTATAATGAGTGTAGTGCACAGTCAAGTGAAATGAGTTGCTTCTTGTTTAAATAGAAAGATGGATGAATTCACTACAAACAGTATTAGAGGAATATTCTAGGACCTTGGGTGGCTTTGTGTAAAATCTCAACAACCTATTCAACTCTGTGTAATATGATGTGCCCTCTGGGAGGGAAATACATCTGAGGAATGAACCCGAGGGAATGATGGGCGCAAGCCCCAGGAGATGACAGCTTGGCCACGGTGGACCTCCACAGAACATCCACAGAGACCACAGGCGGTTGCTGAGGGGAGCTCTGTGTCTAATAAAGGGCACATGGCATGTCCAGCCAACTGGAAAGGGGGCTGGGATTCTATTTCTTCATTAGTTAATTAGAGTGCAGAACTGGGTCCTCGCTCACTCACACTTTGTACTGGCTTACCCATTTACAGAGAGAACGAGAGAGAATTGGTGTGAGAGAGAGCGAGAGTTCACAGAGTGTGCTGAGTCTCATTAGGGTGACATTCTGAATTCTGACACTATTGGGCTTCAAGAACCCAGCAATTCTGTTAGGGTCCAATGAATGACCAGAAGATTGTACACGAGCAATTAATTTTACCATCTTAAGTTAGCTGTGTAGATTATCATTTTTATAGGGCACATTGGGGTCTACTGATCCATAGTGGCTTAGGAAAATTAATATGCCATTGATTGTATGGTCACCAAATAGTATATCTGACTTCCTTGATTGGAATAAATGACAATTGCAGCACATTCACATAATATTGTATAAGTGAACAGTCGCTCTGCAGTTGCCCGTACATAGACAAACCTCTTTATAATATTCATTATGTGATCATTAAATGGATTTGTTTAGAAAACATTGTGTTGTTGGCAACTTTATTCTTCCAATTGAATATATCTGTCTTTTTTATGTGTATATCTCCCTCCTCTTCTAGTGCTTGCCATCTCATATGTTCTCAGGGTCACATATATGTCAGATTGCCTTATGTACTACAGGTTTTTAAAAACGCTGCATTGTTAAAATGCTTAGACCCCACAGTCTATTCTCATGCCCACACACTCTGTTATGGGAATTTGTATTGAATGAAGTTGATGTGAGTTCTGTTTTTCGGGTAAGTGCTCTGTGTTAAAGTCGCAGTGCCCTGAAGTCAAACCTGGTACCAGCTTTCAGGTAGTTTTAATGCAAATAATACAGTAAAAGAATGGAAGCTTTATTACAGCACAGGTTTCACATTGGAAGACTTAGCTGATGTTTTGTCATTTTTATTAAAGGCTATATATTTTCTTTTCTCCTGCCTAATGAACATTACCTGAATTAGAGCAACAATTATGATGTATTAAAAAATACACAGTCCCTTCCCATTTTCTCAACAAACCTTGAGTCAGTCAACAATTGCATGCGCTCTCTATAGACACTCCCTCTTTTGTGTAAAACATGAATGTTCAGCATGCTAGTTAGCTAGATAGACATTTTACACCTGCTACAGCAACATTTGATTTTGAAAATGTTGAGTGGGGGTCCGCGTGGCGTAGTGGGCTAAGTCCCTGCATTGCAGGACAGTCTACGTCATGGTGGTCAGTAGTTCGAGCCTGACCATCGGTTCTCTGACTTTCCCAGAACCTCCTGCATGTAGCAGCGAAAATTGGCAGGGATTTGGTTAGTTAAGTAAGATTATCTATCCTGCCATGTCGCTTTCCAGCGACTCCTTGTGTCCAGTTTGGGCACCTGTAAGTTCAATCACAGAAGTATAGTTGGTGAACGTTATCATCCTGTGCATGATCTGATTAAAAGCTTCCATGTTGGATAAACACTGTGAAAGGAATTGGCGTCTGGGTGGCCCATGGTTGGATGTACCATGTGTGTGCCCCTCACCATCCCATAGATCTATCCAAGAGGTTGCAGAGCCGCCGACAAGGCAGGGTCAGTGGGATTTGGGAAGGAAACATTGGGAATTTTTTTTATTCAGTTGAGTGATGTGGTAAAAATTCTGTTGTATTTGTATTACATTACATTTCTAAACCTGGTGTGTCCTGTCAGGTTCCCTTTCTACTGTAACATCAGGTACTCAATAGTGTAGTTGGACTACTGTAACTGAAATACTAATTATGTCAACTGTTTTGTATTGGTAAGATGGTGAACATACCAGAAAGAATTCAACTTTTGGCTAGCTAGTTAATGTTAGAAAACTAAGAAAAGGACACATCATCAAGTTGATTTCATCACTACCATTTAGGTGGTTGCCATCAATAGTACAATACAGTAGTCTGGTGGGCTGATATCCTACTTAAAATAAGTATTAAATAAAATAAATTTGGCCACGTTAGCTACTGCCAGCAACGTGGTAATACAGCTGCCACACAAAAGCGTTTAAAATCAGATTTTAAGCACCTCTATACAACAGAGGTTCTAATTCACAAGAGCATAGAGGCATAAACATTAGATAAGTGGCTTATTACATTATATATCACTCACCTATTTTAATAGACACATTATTTGTCATTACATTTGTGTACATTTATTTAGAAAGATACTATATCTAAGGATTTTGGATTCAAAGCTACATCAGGATTATGTCGCTATATCACACAAGGGAAAGGATAAACTGATGGTTTTGCAAGTTCAATGATCAAAGTTGATCAAAGTTTTGTTATTAGTTTCCTGTCCTTACCACCAATCATAGTATACATGTCTCCAAATGTATTTCTTTTTCTCCTTGGAAGTTTCAGTTAAGGATATATGGACCTGCTAGACAAGCACATACAGTACCAGCCCCTCATGGCTTCACCCTGAGTGCAATTTTTATTTTTCTCAGCTGACCAGACATGTTTTCCACCCACTGCAAGGTCAGAGACCCTGACCAGAGGCCAGTGGTTTGGGTTTCAGGGTGAGATGTCTATAGTACTTGAGCTTGCACCATTGCACAGTGAATGAAATCAAAATAAAATTGGATCCAAGCTGTGTCAACACTTTAATAACATTTTTTTGTATTATAATGGACTCTACAAACAGTATGTGTCTATACATGGTAGAAAAAACTATTATATCACGCAGTTGCTGCCGATTTGGCCCATTCCACTACATCCCAAAGGTGCTCGACTGAATTGACATCTCGTGACTGTGGAGGCCATTTGAGTACAGTGAATTCTTTGCTACGTTCAAGAAACAGGTTTGAGGCATGGTGCGTTATCCTTCTGGAAGTCGCCATTAGAAGATGTGTACACTGTGATCATTAAGGGGTGGATATTGTCAGCAACATTACTCAGGTAGGGGCCCAAATTGTGCCAAGAAAATATCCCATACAGCATTAAACCAGTACAACCAGCCTGAACCGTTGATACAAGGCAGGATGGATCCATGTTTTCATGTTGTTTTATGGCAAATTCTGACTCTACCATCTGAATGTCGCAGCAGAAGTCAATAATCATCAGATCAGCCAACGTTTTTCCTGTAATCTATTGCCAATTTTGCTGGGCGCGTGCAAATTGTAGCCTGAGTTTTCTGTTCTTAGCTGACAGGAGTGGCACTTGGTATGGTCTTCTGCTGCTGTTGTTCAGAGATGCTTAAGTTGTGTGTTCAGAGATGCTCTTCTGCCTCACTTGGTTGTAACGAGTGGTTATTTTAGTTAATGTTGCCTTTCTATCAGCATGAACCAGTCTAGCCATTCTCCTCTGACCTCTTCCATTAGCAAGGCATTTTTTCCCAAAGAACTGCTGACGCTCGCTGGACACGTTTACTTTTGCGGATCATTCTCTGTACACCCTAGAAATGGCTGTGCAAGAAAATCCCACTAGATCAGCACTAGCCGAAATAGTCAAACCAGCCCGTCTGGCACCAACAACCATGCCATATTCTAAGTGTCTTGAATCACCTTTCTACCCAATTCTGATGCTTGGAACTTCAGTAGATCATCTTGACCATGTCTACATGCCTAAATGCATTGACTTGCTGCCATGTGATTTGCTTATTAGATATTGGAATTAACGAGCAGTTGAATAGGTGTACCAAATAAATTGACGGTGGGTGTATATATGCAACATGAAACATTCCAAAATTCAGATACCTTTCTATTGCACTTAACCATATTTTTTTACATAAAGGCATATAACTGTTTTAGTTTTTTCAAGTCGGTGTACAAAAGGATGTTGACTGACAACTGTTCTCTCTGACAATGAATCCATAGATAAAAGGGGAAAACTAAATAAATTTTCGTAAAATCTTTAAATAGTTTTCTTGATCCTTCTTTTATTGACCAACAAGGAATAGGATTATTGTGTTAACCAATGAGAAGAATGAAAGTTTGAGTGAGCGCCTGCTAACCCAGATTCTGTTCAGTACATATAAGCAATTGAAATAATAATTGAGTATGTAGATGATGTGTACATTTATTCAGGTCATAATCAAGCTAAAGGAAATGTGTCAGCCCTAAATCCATGTAATGCCAGAGTCCCCCACTTGTTCACTAACCGGTTTTGTCTGGATTACGGCCTGGACCACCATTCATCCCAGCACCTCTGGAGTCTGACATTGAGCCCAGTGTTGAGAGGCTGACGGGGGCTGTGGGATGACATAGACAGACAGTGAGAGCATGTGGTGCACACATCCCCTACACATCACCTGGTTCAGAAAGGCTTCTCTGCAGAGGGATACGGTTCTACATCATACCAATAATTTGTTTTGTTTAGCATTCCAATTATTTTTCAGAGTGCAGGAAAGGTTTTACAGAGAACCATACTTGTATCGATGTAGGTGAAATGCAGGATTGCTTGCCATATAGGCTAGTTGTTTTCTTTGAGGACGAAGAAGCAAAGTTCCACTGGAGGAGCATAGCGAACCATACAGAAATAGTCGACAATCACTTTACTTATGCAATATGTGGCATAGTCACGGTTCGTAAATAATGAACAGAGCATGCTTCTTAAAGTAATGCGCTATGACACTAGAGATGTTGAAGTCATGAAATTTACACAACTAACGATAATCTATTCTACTCTATTACTCTCTGCATCCTGGTGACGGCAAAACACAAGTTACAGGGAAGACATCTACAGTCACACACGAAGACAAACAATCAGAGGGAAACATAAATAACAATCACTTAATTGGAGACAGGGTTCAGCTTGTGAAGTGATAATGAATGAAACACAAGACAGGTGTATTGAGAATAAATCAAATAGAAAAAGTCCAAGCCTGGCACAGGAGGGCAACAACCATCCTGTGCTCAATTCCATCACAGATTCAATTATAATATTTCCCAGGATTCTCTGTTCTAGGGTGACTTTTCAAACAGTAATATATATGATTTGCATGTACATTGATTGGTTGTTTATATTTATGCTACACAAACCTAAAAAACACTTTCTAAAAGAATCTGTTAGTAGGTAATTCATTTATGGTACCCATTACTGGGATGCGTGGTCCAGTTTAGATCATTTAGTCAAACTCTGCATTGGTTTCCCTAGCCTGGCAGCTAATCTGATTCTTACATCTGGCTGGATTCCAATTGAAAACCCATCACAGACCAAGTGTTGCGAGACTATAAGCCTTGAGAGGGTTGAGAGGAAGATCAGAGGAGAATCAGCTTGCCGTGTGTAAAGCCTTTGTGACCCCGAGGAGGGCGGTTTTAGATGAGTGAGCTGTCTTGAAGTCTGACTAGTCAGGTTGTAAAAGTGAAAGCGAGTTGGCCAGAGACAGCACGTTCTAATGATTTGGCCAGAGAAGACAGAAGAGATGGCAGTCAATACTTTTGGATGCCAGAAGGGTTGAGGGTGGGTTTCCAGACAGCGAGAGTGTTTTCTCCCTGTCTGCCCTGATCCTTTGCAACAAAGCCACACTGGGGCTATGGGACATAAAGAATTGGATTATGGTGTAATGTACCTAAATAATTGAGTAATTGAAACAAAATGTATCATTAAGCAGCAAGCTTTAGTAGTATAGTCATGTTTTGTGTGCTATTGCTATATACCTAACATGGAGTAAAAAGCAGGGGAAACCTTTTCTTGCTGACTCTACACTTAAGTAAAAAGTCGAGATAATATTCAGCAGGCAGTCAATTAGCTTTAATTATGGCACAGTGGAGTCCCCTTGTGACGGCATGGCCCCTTCCTGAGGGCCACATTCAGATTCACTCATTCATCTTGTTCCACACCTGCCCCTCTTTTAATTTTTATGCGCACAGTCTCCTTTTTTCTATTCTGACACAGTGAGTATATATATTTAGAGTATCCAGGACAGACAAATATTCCCTCTTGCCCTGGATATGTAAAACTAGCAGGCTAGCGGGAATTGCAAAGTTTTAGGGTGAAGTTGGTGTTTGTAGTTTTGTACAGAGAGTCTGGCCACTCTCCATTGACAAGCATTAACTTCCTTGAAGGCGGGTACTCTGTTGAAGTTTAAAAATATGGATCTGCCATAACCAATCGCTAACGTTTGGTCGTGACTACACTCAAACTAGCGCAGGACATCAACCACATCGTTCTCAGCCACTCCCTCTGTTCGCTGATTGAAGTGGTAAAAAATTGTTTCTTAGAACCAATATGGGAATATGCTGCAAACCCAGACGGAGTACCGAAGGAAAATTAAGTACGTAGGAGGTCGGAGCAAGGCTACTGTACCAGGTGCTATTCGCGGGTTCGCAAATGAACCCGAATAGGCCTACATAGAACATTAAATTATAAGTAAATGGCTAGCAACTGTATTTTTAATACTTCTTTTAAAAATCTGGATAATATGAATTTATATTAGGGCTGCACCATTATGGCCAAAATGATAATCATGATTATTTTGATCAATATTGAGATCACGATTAATTATCAGAATTATTTGTTGATTTTAACCAAACAAATTTTATTGTCACATAGGCTAGTTACTGCATTCACATCCATATTGTGCTACATTCCTGCTAATGTACAAACATGTGCATCTAATTAAAATGGTCCTTCTTATTCACCAAAATGCAGTGCATCTCCTTAAAGAATATAAAAAATAAATTAAAAAAATGCAAGAACGTATGTATGTTTTGTTGGTTTACATCTGTAAAAGCATGTAAACCATGATGAATAAGACTTTTCAATTGTCGCGTTTCCTTCCCATAATGTAACGAAACTCAGAGACAGGCGCAAAGGAGATGCAATGAAACAATAGTGTTTATTCACAGAAATACTCTGTCAAAGCAAAACTGCCTCGTGGGGCAAAACAGACATCACACGGCAACGCAACAGGGAAAACGAACGACAGGGGTTGGAATGAAACACAAGGGCTATATACACAA
>JACXGM010007149.1:20240-31431 GCA_016801145.1 Umbra pygmaea | reverse complement strand
GTTAAAATGGAATATCAACAATCAACATTTATTAACGTTTCTCTAGATGAAGAATTCCATATAGAGATACATGCAGTAGAAACAACAAGCATTTTAAGTGTGTTTTTTTTTTTAAATAAACTCTTTTTAAGTTGGTAGATCTCATTGAGTTGAACATTTTAAAAGTAGATCATCATGCAAAAAAGTGTGGGCACCCCTGCATTAGGCCCTCACTCAATATATCCCAACAGTTGGCCAACCATGAACCAAATACACATCTTTCTGCCTTCCTTTTTAAGCATTAAAGGAAAAGTTTAATATGTACGTATGGTGCATAATCAAGATTATCACAAACAAGGCTCCAATACAACCCAAAATATTTTTATTTAAATTGTAAATGTTTTCAGTATCATTGCACATGTTGTCGTCTATAGTGCTGATGTACAGTACTGCATTCTGTTTACCTAGTCACTGTATATTCATGCACATGTAAAAACCTTTCACCTTTTGACCTGGTTCATCACAACAAAGAAATGAAATGCACAATGATATGAGAGCTTTTAAGCTTGAAAAAACAATTTTACGTTTAGATCAAGAATACACCGTAGAGACCACAAATGTGTAACTTTTCCTTTGGGTAGGAAAGGATACAATCATCCTTATCAACCGCTGTCTTCAGCCAGGATCTCAGTGATCACTGCCTCATTGCCTGCATCCGTAATGGGTCTGTGGTTAAACGACCACCCCTCATTACTGTTAAATGCTCCTTAAAATACTTTAGTGAACAGGCGTTTTTAATAGACCTTGCCTGGGTATCCTAGAAGGATATTGACCTTATCCCGTCAGTAGAGGATGCCTGGTTTCTCTTCAATATTACCTTTCTTGTTGTACTAAATAAGCATTTCCAATTCCAAAAATGTTGAACCAAGAGCTGATCTACTCCTTGGCTCTCTCCAGACCTGACCGCTCTCTCCTAGCACAAAAACATCCTGTGGAGAATTGCTTTAGCCTCAAACAATCCCTGTGATCTGTATCTTTTTAGGGAAGATAGGAACCGGAGCACACAGTCAGAAGGTCTAAGGCTAGCTTTATTGAACTGAAATGTGCATCTTGTAGCATAATTCTGATAATCATAACCGCCATTGATAATAAACAATACTGCGCAGCCATCTTCATCAAACTGGCCAAGGCTTTTGACTCTGTCAATCACCGCATTCTTCCTTACTGGCAGACTCATTAGCCCTGACTTCTCAAATGACTGCCCCGCCTGGTTCACTAACTAATTCTCTGACAGGGTTCAGTGTGTTAAATTGGATGGCCTGTTTTCTGGACCTATGGCTGTCTCTATGCGCCAGGGTTCAAATAAAGATTAGTGTTGGCTTCCTACTCTGCAAAAAAGCCTCCTTCACTCTACCTGCCAAACATGCACTGATATACATGACAATCCTACTGATCCTAAACTTTGGTGATGTCTATGGGCAGAAATTTGTGCCACCACAAACTGAATTTGTATTGTTTAACTTGAATAATTGAATTTCAAAACTGAATCTGAATAGCACAATTAGAAATTGAATTTATTAGTTTGAATCTGAATTACAATAAAGTTGAAACTGAATGTAATATTTTGAATTCAGTTGCACTGAAAATTCAAATATATATACTTTAACATTCAGTTCTCACCTTTCAAATTCAGGTCAGAAATTCAGATTCGCTCTAAAAATTCAAATTCTGATTTTCACTGGGACAGACATCCGGGGCCTTAAGGAAAAGCAATTGAGTGCCGATGCATGAGCTCGTCCACAGACTCCACACCAGTTTATACCACATCAGTTTTCACCATGTCAAAGCATGTCCAAAGGCGACAGCCAGGTTTGTATAAATTTATATAAGACAAAATTTTACAAGCTGTACAAATGATAGCAGGACTGTTAGATCTGGAAAATGTGGCACAGTTAACGTGCTTAAATGAAAGATTTCTGACCCAGCTATATTTCATTAACTTGCATACTCAGACCAGGGCTCAGCCCTTCAGTGTCCAGTGTCCTTGTATTTTGCACATATTTACCTGCACAGTTATCTTCTTGTACGTTTCTGCACACTATCATTTGCACAGCCATGCTCAATGTGTTTCCTATTCCACTCTTATTGCCCTGCCAATTTTCAAGAGAGAGCAGGCTGCTGGAGGCTGTGGCAGTGGAGAGCAGGCTGCTGGAGGCTGTGGCAGTGGAGAGCAGGCTGCGGACTCCAGCGCAAAGGGTGCGGACTCGCTTATGAGGGCAGGCATCCTCATCCTCGCTCTCATAACTTAAGTTGGAGGCCATCTTGGGAAGGGGGGCCCTAACACTACGACGTGGAGCCCTAGAATGGGGACTAACACCCTGGACTGAAGCGCTAGGGGTACCTACTAGAGCCCTAGGGGCAACTACTGAAGCCCTAGGGGCAGCTACCGGAGCCCTATCGGCAGCTACCGGAGCCCTAGGGGCAGCTACCGGAAACCTGGGGGAGGTAACTGGAGGCCTAGGGGCAAGAACTGGAGCCCTAGGGGCAAGGACTGGAGCCCTAGGGGCATGAAGAGGAGCCCTATGGGTGCTAGCAAGAGAGCTAGTGGGAAAGCCCTGTAAGCTAGCCTGTGTGGCAGCGAAGCAAGCCTGAGAGATGGTGGGGTTGTGAGAGAAACTAGGGTTCCTAATTCTTAGACGGGGAGCCCTGTTTGGTGGACTACCACCCTGGACCTGAGCAGTAGGAGGGCTAGCCTGTAGGCTAGGGGAATCAAGAAAAGGGCAAGAAGAACTAGGCAGAGAGCTGAGGAGCCTGAAAGCTAAAGGAGCTAGCTGGGATAGCTTGGGAGCTAGATAAATTAGCTGTAGAGCTAATAGGAGAGCTAGGTAGGGGACTAGAGGAGCCAATACATAGACGGGAGCCCTAACCGGGGAAATACTATCCTGAACCTGTGTATCAGGGAGACTAGGAGAAGAGCTAGAGAAACTGGCCTGTAAGCTAGAGGGGCTAGGAGAACTAAGAGAACTATGGATGCTAGCATGGAAGCTAGGAAGGGAGCTAGCATGCAAACTAGGAAGGGAGCAAGCCTGGGAGCTAGGGAGATAACTAGCCTGGGAGCTAGGGAGATAACTAGCCTGAGAGCTAGGGAATGAACTAGCCTGAGAGGTAATAATAGAGTGGGGCTAATAGAGCTAGGCGTAGCACTGGGGAAGCTGACAGGAGATTGGGAAACCCTAACAGAAGGAGTAGAGGCCATCCGGGGCTGCGGTGGAGACAGCTGTGGTGGTGTCCGCCAAATAGCCCTTCCTGTCCATTCGGGGGGTATTTCCCACTCCTCCCCCACGTCGTGCCAGGATTCACAGTCCTCCTCCTCCTCCGAGCTGCCATCAAAAGCTTCCTCAACGCGCCACCTACAACTAAAACAGGCTACTACCTCGGTGTCGTATTCAACATCTTCCAGGGAATAGCCCATAGCCCAGGCCTGCTCACATATCCAACGGTTGATCCGGTCGAGATCACCTCTGAAAGGTCGTTCCACGAGAGAGTATAGGAAACTCTCTTTGAGTCCGCGGCTGCTCTTTCACTTTTGCATGTTAATGCCTCGTTATTTCTGTCACAAATCCCATTAGCGTTGTGGCAGGAATGTGACAGGCGCGAAGGAAATGCCAAGAAAGCAAATGCTATTTATTAGAATGACAGCAAGTAAAAATAAAACAGCCTCGAGGGGCTAAAAGACTATGTACAAGACACGAATAGAAAGTGCCATAACAGGACACGGAACAGGGAAAAATAACCGACAAGGGACCAGATCACAAAAACACGTTATATACGACACCAAATGACAGACGATGGGAAACACCTGGGGGGCAGTGACAATGCTGGTGAGACACGATAGGTTGACTGGGGAATGCATGACATACACAGAGGCAGGAGGAGCGGGAATGAAACCAAAACAACCCACAGGGTAGAAACCTCAACAGAAGACACACAGGGCTGAGATCAATACAGAGACACTCACAGGGTAGTAACTCAAAAAGAAAACATGTGAAACTAAACAGAATAACTAAACCACCATGCATAGCACTGAAAAACACCAAGAACATAATACATTACTCACTGGGAAGCAATCACACAAAGGGTAGTAACTAGACTAGAAAAGTCAGTTACCCAGCCCACAGAGGGCTGAGCATTACACTCACGATGCACTGACAATTCTGAAAAAATCACAAATCCCAAGTAATAACTTACCGAACACTGAATTAGACAACAATAAGAATAGAATTGGGCAGGCATGGTGGCCCAGTGGATAGCACTGTGGCCTCACAGCAAGAAGGTTCTGGGTTTGGACCCCGGTCATTTTTTTTGCATGTTCTCCCCGTGTCTGCGTTGGTTTCCTCCGGGTGCTCCGGTTTCCCCCACAATCAAAAAACATGCAGGTTAGGTTTGGGACTACAGATGGAAATTAGCGTCTATGCTATAATCTGGCTCATTTACAATCTGTACAGAAGTTTAAGATTGTTGATTAATGTGCACGGTTCCAAGTCAATAAATAAACAATATCCAATATCCATAGAATTACCTATTTTAATACTGAGAAAAAAGGTAACTAGGTAGGAATGAGAACAGGATGCAACTTACCACCTTGTGCCTGTTTCCTCCAGTGTCAGTTTCCAGTGTCTGTTGAAAGCATATTGTTGACACTCTTAGACATTTTTCCAACAAATGGTTCACATTACAAATCAATGTCATAACTGACCCAACACAATATTAAGAGTAGGGCTGTCCCCGACTAATGTTACAATGTAACGTATATGTTCACCATAAGGGGTGTGCCATTTACGTCATTGTGCAATGTGTAGGCTATGGGGTTTTGTAATATGCTGTTGGACAATATGTCAGTTGAGTAGGCTATCCAATATTTGAGTGTGTAGTGTATATTTATTTACTTGTATGTATATGAAAGTATGTGTTGTGTTGCACATGTACTTTGATTGCCAAGTAGTAAAAACGACTTGTCCAAAGCAGAAGTTTCCAATATTGTGATTTCTGTAATTCCTGGAAACAAGCAATACCCAGTAAAACAGTACACTTTCATTTGTATTCAGGGAGGTATTTTTGTGATGGCACCAAGGCCATCGTCTAGAAAAAAATAGCCCACTTATTTGCTCTTAAAAGCACCAATTCAATTCAGTCACATTTTAGTCACATATAATATTTGTATATTTTGGTATAATAATTAGATAAAGAAATATAGGCTAATCTGTCACTGTCCAGCTGCCGTTTCCCAGCCCACCACTGGCCCAGTCAGCACTGCCCAGTTCGCTGGATCTGCCCCAGTTGTCCCTGCCTGCACCGGACATGCCACCGGTCCATTTGCACCATACCTGCCCCAGATGGCTCTACCTCGGACCTGCCTCAGGGGGTTCTGCCTTTACTGGATCCATTGGAGGTTATACAGATTGGAGGTTGTTGGAGATTGGAGGTTATGCAGATTGGAGGTTATGCAGATTGGAGGTTAGCAAAATGGAAGAATACATAGCCTACAGTATATTTTAACAGCTGTAAATATTCACATTATTTCAAAACTATAAAAAATCTCGGAGAATAAATAAATGTGTCATGTGATCTGTGCGTCAGGTGCAAACGCCTGTCGAGTGGGAAGAAAATGGAAACCTTGTCTTTTTCAAATATGGTGTCTACAACGAGTGGGAGTATGTCATTTTCAAGTAATATTTTCACCAGTTATTCCATTCGTGTTGAAGATGTGCAAAATGTCACAGAAAACATTTAATGTGCTTTACCAGGCGATGAGATATTATGGTCGTTTTCACTTGTTTTTTTACATGCAAGGATTCCAGGAACATGCATTCATTCATAACGTGTGTATTTGTGCCAATAAACACGTTCAGAATGCCTATAATTCTGCCACCAAACCAATGTAAACTGTACCCTTTAGACTCAATATTTCTGGTTCAGGCCTGGTCAATGTATTCTCCATGTGTCTTCATTAATTACAGTAGCATTACGAGTGAAATCCCATTGCACATTGTATGTACTTTAAATTCATTTTTTTATCTATATTGCTTTACTGAGCAACATTTTGTTAAATACTCAGACATTGAGATGAAATGGTTTTACATACAAACACTCACACATTCATCAGACTAGACTGATAGTTGGTTAGGGCCCATGATTGGGGTCCATCAGGACCCTGGTTCACCCCCCCCACACACACACACACACTAGCAAGGTGAAGCCTTTATAATTCTGTTTTTGAACAAGACAGTTAACCCTAATTGCTCCCAGGTTGTTTCTGTAAATAATAAATCTTTCTTTATCAACTTACCATTAAACTTCATAGAAATCGTTTAAATACAAGGTTAATAAATTGATAATTTTTTCCAATGAGTATTGTATGATAATAAACGTAGACACACCAAAAAGCATTAAAAAAAAGTAATTTAAAGTAGTTTAATTAGTTACTTTCAATAAAGAGTAATGAAGTAACGTAACATAGTTACTTTCAATAAAAAGTAATGCAGTAACGTAATGTAGTTACATTTAGGAGAAGTAATTAAGTAAAGTAACTTTTTAAAGTAACATTCCCAACACTGATCACTAAATAAAATATAGTATGTCCTAAAGCTTTTGTAAGCTGGTCACTAAAATAGAATGTCATTCTCCTTTCTGTCTGCAAAATTTTCTGTCTGCAAAATAAATATTTTCATTATTATGATTCCTGTGGATAAAAAATCTGTTTCCTTGCAATACAATACTTTAACCGGTAGAGGATTTGCACAGACATGGTCTAAGCTTTGCATGGAGATAAAAACACGTTCTTGTCTGGTTCAAAATATAAATACCAAGCGTTGTGGCAAAATAGACAGTTCATATTTTTTTGTGTGTCATAATTATCCATGTCATGGTGGAAAACACACACACAGACTGACAAGCAACAATGAACGACAAGGGAATCAAACAAACCCAGGGACTAAATACAACACTAATGACAGTAAATGAAAACCAGCTGAGTAAGTTTCACATGGGAGCGGAGTGATTGATTGGTTAATGAAACCGATTGCCTGATAGTCCGGCACCAAACATGAAACAGACTCATTTCACTTCACAGTACCCTCCCTAAAGGCTCGGCCCCAGCAGACCCCCACCCTGGAGGGTATCCCCCCACAGAAACCAGAGGGTGATATCTGAATGAGGAGTGGGGTCTCCGCCCCCTCCTTGGGCACAGGGGTCTGGTCCCCTGGGAGAGGCGCAGCCAGCTGGTCCTCAGGCTCTGGGCACAGGCTCTGAAGAGGGCAGGGCCTCCCCTCGAGAATGGCATAGGTGTTATGAGTTGAGCTGATGGTGCTGGTGAGGAGAAGGGAACATTAGTCCACCAGGGCTGAGGCTGGGAGATGGTGGAAGTGCGTGGACCAGGCTGAGGAGGGTCCTGCAGGTCGATAAGCTGCTCTAAATGTCTGGGTTGTGGGCCAGGTGGTGAGGGGGACTCTAGCTGGCTAGGGCGGCCCAGTGGTAGAGTGGAGAGGGGCCCGAATCTAGCCAACTAGGGTTCACGCTCTGGTGATCACAGTCCATGTCCCCCTCACATTCCTCTTCTGATCTATCTTGGTTCGTCTCCCAGCAGATTAGGTCCTCTTCATCCTTGCCCTCCGCTGTCTCGACTGTCAGCTGCTGCTTCTCCCCGCTGTCTTCTGTCCACACTGGCTGCTCACACTCCCTATATATACTCAGTCCATGGTACTGGGGAGGTAGCTAGCTCATGCCTGAACTAGTGAGTGTCTCTCCTGCGCCAGCAGATCCCATCTTTGACCCCGCATAGCCTACCTACCACAGAAGCTATAGCCCATTTCCACCACCCAATACTTGTTAGGGAGGCTGGCATAGGATTCAGGGATGCCATCAAGAACTGCGTAGATGTAATTGTCCCACTCATTGAAACGGGCATCCTCTATCGGGTCGTAGGCGGAATAATCCTCTCCCGGTTGGCTGCGCCTCTTTCTCCTTCGCTGTCTCTTGATCCGTGGTCGTTCATTCTGTCATAATTATTCATATATTATATATTTTTAAAACACAAGCAACAATGAACAACAAGGGATACAACACTAATGACGGTAAATACAACCAGCTGAGTAAGTTTGACATGGGAGCAGAGTGGTTAAAGAAACTGATTGCCTGATTGTCCAGATCATGAAACACCTGACACCAAACACGAAACAGGCTCATCCCACTGAAGGTGGAGACCATTATATGGTGTTCACACACCTTTGAAAAATGAGGCCCCAGGACTGTGAATAAATATCTATGGAACACACCTGCTGTACTTCCATTTATAATGAATGTTGCCACAAGCTTGGCTCCTATGACACATATAATGGTGGGTTAAAAACATTAATTACAAAACAACAGTAAGATCCAACAAAGGCCTAAGAGACATTGGCTATATACTGAGATAGATATATTTAAGAGATTTTTACAGCAGTATGCTGAAAAATATGTCTAAAATATGTTGTGTATTTTTGGTAAAAGGTGTATTAGAAGTTACTGTCCACAGTATTAAAGTTGACTTCTGTTTCTGCACTTAATACAGTCTTTTTTGTATGTTTATTGTTACAGTAAATCCAATATTTCATGGGTAGTTTGCCAACAGTGAAATGCGTTGATGACATTTTATGTTACTGCATTGTTTTGTTTTAGTCACTATCACTCATTATTTGGTTGAATCATGATTTGGCAAAGCAGGTACTTAAACATGGACATGACAGGTTCACTTTGGTGGTCCTCAGGGATCGGTCTTGGGACCACTGTTGTTTTCTCTATACGCTGTCTCTTGTGATGTCATCTGAGAGCACGTCAACTTCCACTGCTATGCTGATGACACACAGTTGTACATCTCTATGAAACATAGCGAAGGTCCAAATTGTCAACCCTGGAAGCCTGTGTTTCAGATATAAGTATGTGGATATCAGAGAATTTCCTAATTCTAAGTCCTGCAACAACAGAAATCCTAATTTTAGTCCCAAACAAGCAACAAGATTTGATACTCGGATCAGGCCCCAGGACTACTCACTGGACCTTAATGTCTACTGATAAACAACTTGGCCTTAAATGGACATGCACTCTTAAAACTTTACACCCGGCACAGCGAGAAGAGGAATGTTCACCTCACTGAGTCTGGATCCTCTCTAGGTTTCATCCTGGAAAGCAAATTACTGATGCTTTTTTTCTAGCCACTAGGCTTCAATTTTGTGTTGTTGCTTGCTTGTTGAGGTTCTAGGCTGGGTAGCTGTAAAAGCACTTTGTGACAACTGCTAATGTAAAAAGGGCTTTATAAATAAAATAAATTTGGAAACATCCTCAAATATATGTACATATACAGTGCCTTGCGAAAGTATTCGCCCCCCTTGAACATTTCAAACTTTTGCCACATTTCAGGCTTCAAACATAAAGATATAAAACTGTAATTTTTTGTGAAGAAGTAACAACAAGTGGGACACAATCATGAAGTGGAACGAAATTTATTGGATATTTCAAACATTTTTAACAAATAAAAAACTGACAAATTGGGCGAGCAAAATTATTCAGCCCCTTTACTTTCAGTGTAGCATTCTCTCTCCAGAGGTTCAGTGAGAATCTCTGAATGATCCAATGTTATAATGTTATTTATCATGTAAATGACTAATGATGATAAATAGAATCCACCTGTGTGTAATCAAGTCTCCGTATAAATGCACCTGCTCTGTGATAGTCTCAGAGGTCCGTTTAAAGCACAGAGAGCATCATGAAGAACAAGGAACACACCAGGCAGGTCGGAGATACTGTTGTGGAGAAGTTTAACAATGCAAAACGTTATGTTTGGCATAAAAGCAACACAGCTCATCACCCTGAACACACCATCCCCACTGTCAAACATGGTGGTGGCAGCATCATGGTTTGGGCCTGCTTTTCTTCAGCAAGGACAGGGAAGATGGCTAAAATTGATGGGAAGATGGATGGAGCCAAATAAAGGACCATTCTGGAAGAAGACATGATGGAGTCTGCAAAAGACCTGAGACTGGGACAGAGATTTGTCTTCCAACAAGACAATGATATAAAACATAAAGCAAAATCTACAATGGAATGTTCACAAATAAACATATCCAGGTGTTAGAATGGCCAAGTCAAAGTCCAGACCTGAATCCAATCGAGAATCTGTAGAAAGAACTGAAAACTGCTGTTCACAAACGCTCTCCATCCAACCTCACTGAGCTCGAGCTGTTTTGCAAGGAGATATGGGCAAAAATTTCAGTCTCTCGATGTGCAAAACTGATAGAGACATACCCCAAGTGACTTAGAGCTGTAATCGCAGCTAAAGGTGGCACTACAAAGTATTAACTTAAGGGGGCTAAATAATTTTGCACCACTTCATGGTTTCGTTCCACTTCATGATTGTGTCCCACTTGTTGTTGATTCTTCACAAAACATTACAGTTTCATATCTTTATGTTTAAAGCCTGAAATGTGGCAAAAGGTCAAAAAGTTCAAGGGGGCCGAATACGTTCGCAAGGCACCGTATGTCGAAATATACAAAAATTGGCCGTTTTTATATATGTGACATACATTTCCACATTTGTCATCCATATCTGCATTTACGGATGGTTTACAGAGTGTATAAGTGATGTAATGTATAATATCTGTCAATGTACATATGAGATTATGTAAATAAAGAATATAAAAATACTTCTACAATTATTCTTGCCTCATGTCAGTTAACAATTTGTCTACAAATTTAAACAAAATTGAATGCTTATGTGTGAGATATTGATGTTATGTACAGTACTGTATATGTGATGATAAGTAGGTAGTAGTACATGTTTCATGTATGTCAATGAAATATTTGGTAAAACGTTTTTTAAATATATTCCATATGGAAATCTAAAATATGGCCATATATGTTTGCATACTTATATGTCAGATATCGGCATATATGGTGGAAACATCATCACATATATGTACATTTACAAATTAGCATATTGTGATAAAGTTCATTATTTTCCATAATGTAATGATAAAAATTTAACTTTCATATATTTTAGATTCATTGCACACCAACTGAAATATTTCAGGTCATTTATTGTTTTAATACTGATGATTTTGGCATACAGCTCATGAAAACCCAAAATTCCTATCTCAAAGAATTAGCATATTTCATCTGACCA
>JACXGM010007149.1:0-12099 GCA_016801145.1 Umbra pygmaea | reverse complement strand
GGTTACCATGTGAGGTCGCTGTTGCCCCTTTCTCACATGCAGCACCCCTTTCCACAATCCACATTTTAGGCGAACAAATGAATTTGGACAGATTTGCTTATTTGTGGTGTAATCAACAATATAGTATTTGGTCCGATATTTTTACCACACAATGATTACATATGACATTATAATTGCATTGTGACTACACAAACTTGTACTGTATGTCTTTATGTTTTTGATTTAGATTTTGTTCACAATATATTATTTTTATTATTAAACAATTTGTAATATTATGTGTTTCTCATTTTTATTTTAATGAATAATAAATAATATTTCAAAAAGTTACATGGGCATACATTTAATAAATAAAGATAATTAATAATTTGAAACCACAAATTGATTCTAGACATTTACTTTTAATGGAAGTGATTAGATCAATGATCACAGCAGTAATACATTATGTAGAATGACTTCCAATTTATTTTACTCCTCAACTTTAGAAGGTCATAGTTCCGCTTCGGAATGGCACAGAGGAAAAACAATTACACAGTATTTCCATGTGCATCAGAGTCATCTTCCTCTGGCATTTTAGTTTTTTTCTAGTTTGTTGTTATAGTTTAACATATTACATGTTTTACAATTATAATAATAATAACATGAATAAAACCATGAAAGTTTGGCATCAGAATTTTGGGCACACCCCTTAGTTTGGGAACTGCAGCTATCTTCATTAGGTTAGGTACAACTTACTAGTACCGGGTTGGACACAATTTTTGCCTTCAGAACTGCCTTAATGTTTTGTGCCATAGATTCTGGAAGGTGCTGGAAAAATTCCTCAGAGATGTTGGTGCATATTTACATTATTGCCTCATTGCATCATCATTCATGATGCAAATCTCCCAGTTTACCACATCTGAAAGGTTCTCAATTGGATTGAGATCTGGTGACTGTGGAGGTAATCATACAATGAACTCATTGTCATGTTCAAGAAAGCCGTTTGTAATGATGTGAGCTTTGTGACATGGCACATTTTCCTGCTGGTCGTAGCTATGAAAAGATGGGTACACTGTGGTCATAAAAGCATGAACAATGCTCAGGTAGGATGTAGCATTCAAACAATGCTAAGAGGTCCAAAGTGTGCCATGCAAATATCCCCCACACCATTACACCACCACCAGCCTGAAATATTGATACAAGGTAGGATAGATCCATGCTTTCATAATGTTTAAAACAAATGCTGACCTTACCATCTGAATGTCAAAACAGAATTTGAGACCAAGCAATGTTTTCCAATGTTCTATTGTAAAATGTTGGTGGACCCTTGCAAATAATAGCCTCAGTTCCTGTTCTTAGCTGACAGGAGTGGCAGCCGGTCTGGTCTTCTGCTCTTGTAGCTCATCTGCTTCAAGGTTCAATGTGTTGTGTGTTCAGAGATGCTCTTCTGCATACCTTGGTTGTAACAAGTGGTTATTTAAGTTACTTTTGTTTTTCTATCAGCTTGAACAAGTCTGGCCATTTTCCTCTGCCGTCAATAAGGACTTTTTGCCAAGAGAAAGAGCAGTATGGCTGATGGCATTGTCATACTGGAGGGTCATGTCAGGATGAGCCTGCCAGAAATAACCCATGCAGGAGGAGGATGTCTTCCCTCTAACGCAGAGCATTGAGGATGCCTGCAATGACAGCAAGCTCTTACGTGTCTCGCACTACGACAATTTATTGCCCTGGCCACATATGCAGTCCTCATGCCTCCTTGCAACATGCCTAACACATGTTCATGAAGATAAGCAGGGACCCTGGGAAACTTTCTTTTGGTGTAGAAAAGTCTCTTTAGTGTTCTAAGTCTTTATAACTGTGGCCTTAATTGCCCACCGGCTGGTTAGTGTCTTAATGACCATTCCACAGGTACATGTTCATTAATTGTTTATGGTTCATTGAACAAGCATGGAAAACATTGTTAAAATCTTTACTATGAAGATCTGTAAAATTATTCAGATTTTAATGAATATTCTTTCAAATACAATGTCCTGAAAAAGGGATGCTTCCTTTTTTGCTGAGTTTATATACAGTATATATATAGAGAGAGATAGGTATATCCCCCATTTAATTAAATTCTTATTGAAAATCCTTGAGAATAACAGATTACAAAGATAAACAAGGACCTTGAGCATTCTCTTAGTGGCAAATCGTTTTTTTGGGGAGGATGTCTTTATTAAATTACATGATTAACTTATCACAGCCTTAAAGTATGTAATCATATTTCTATTGACAATGTGGTGTGTGCAAATCCAAGGTGTCACTTGATAGTCAATTTTAAATAAAGAGAAATAACAGTGTGCCGAATGGTTAATCATCCCACTTTATTCAATTATTTTTAACGGATTGATGACCTTTAGTAGAGTTTGCCAGGCCTACATTAGAGAATACTACCTCTAACATGGCTCATTGGTTTAAACATCATTGCTATTCCTGCTCCTAAAGGTGTCACAATATAATTATAATGTTAACAAAGATTAATAGTCATTATGATACCATATTAGTAGGACGATGTACCCACATCAATTTAAATAAATGTAGTAAACACATTGTGTAAAAATATGCAAGGTAAAGAAAATAAGTAGTGTAAAAACTAATCTGACTTAAAGAATGATTGGAATACATGGGACTCGGCAGACAATGTCTTCTAGCTAATATTCTTGAATGTTATGACAGCTGGTTTTGGCTGCACTACTTTCCAGCAATTCCATTATTTTTGCAAGATACAAGACAGATCAAGGCAGGTGGAACTGTTGCACTATCGCTGATGTGAGACAATGAGCAATTGGCGGAGTCTGCAAAGTCTAGGCTGTTGAACTATTTAATGGGATCTTCTTTGTGTGCATATACTTTTTAAAATGGGTGCTATTGTTAAAGCCATAATTTAACTGCAAAATGTTCTTATCTTTTAATGTATCATTAACACCGACCGTCCAAATATTTTCATTTGAATTATGTTACCTTCAACCCTTTATCCAAAACAATTCCAGTCTGTGAACGGCACATTGTGCAACAGTCAACTTGACGATGATGTGATAATATTTGATTGGGATGTGTGTCAAATGTATAATCCAGTGATACAAAAAGTGGGAGGGTAGACAACAGCCTCGACCAGAATCTGATCCTCAACATGAGGACCAAAGGGGTATCAGAGATCTGGCCCCAACATCAGCATGACCAAGAAGAGGATCGTGGACTACAGAAAGCACTACTAAGTAGTTTAGCTGGTGTATACCAGCACTGACCCCAACTCCAGTTACATTTTAGTCATTTAGCGGATGCTCTTATCCAGAGTGACTTACAGTGAATACAGGGACGTTCCCCTGAAGCAACTTAAGTTAAAGTGCCTTGCTCAAAGACACTTTGACATTTGGCACAGTCCGGAATTGAACCGGCAATACAAGACTGAATCCCTAACCACTGAGCCGTCTGACTCCCCAGTTGGCTGACACTACTGCAAACTTGTCTTAGGTTTTAACTCTCAGGTTTTATTATAAATCTTCTACCTCTTATACCTGATATCCTCCACATTCTATGCTACCAGGTATCCACATAGTTTTTTACAAATATTTTAGATGTTGTTGCAAACTTGTATTCCATTCCAGTATTCAATTTTATATTATTATGGTTATTTTATTTGTATTATCATATTACTAATTTAAATTGCACTGTTAGAAAGTGCTTTTAAATTTCACTCTAAAGGGCACACCTGTTGTATCAGTGTAACATGTCAGTCAGGTAGGTTGGAGAGATGCTGGATTGTATTGACACCATGTGCTTAATCTCAAAACAGGGGAAACAGTAGCCAAACAGTATATCAACACGATTATTGAATGGTAAAACAAACGATTAAATAGGCATGCATAATGGTTTAAGAATAACTAATAATAATAATATGTTTATTTTATAGCGCCTTTCAAGAACCCAAGGTCGCTTTACAAAATAACGCAAACATCTAACAGACAGAGAGACAAGAGGTCTGCTTATTATTACAACAAGCAAAAAAGCAAATGGAGACAACAAACGAAAGTGACACAACATAAGTAGTGGAGAGCAAAGAAATACAATGGAAGATAATTATTTACTGAGCATAGTGAAAATGTGGGTTTTAAGTCGAGATTTGAAGGTCTGTAGGTTAGGGGTGGCACGAAAATCAGAGGGCAGCTTATTCCATAACTTAGGGCCTACAACACTAAAAGCCAACAGCAGAGTTTATACCTGGGTTCGACAAGCAGATTGTCATTGCTAGATCTAAGGATCCGAACAGGAACATATGGTTGCACTAACTCAGTGAGGTATTTAGGTGCAGGGCCGTGACAGGCTTTATAAACTAGAACTAACAGTTTAAACTGGATGCGATTGACCACAGGAAGCCAGTGAAATTGGTAAAGGATAGGAGTGATATGTGAAGATTTTTTATTAAATATAAGGGCTCAAGCAGCAGAGTTTTGTACCATTTGAAGGCGATGTATAGCTTTGGTGGATAGGCCACTATACAAGGAGTTACAGTAGAACGATATGGAGGTTATAAATGTGTGGATAACAGTTTCCACATCTCCAGAGTTAAGAGAGGGGCGTATACGAACAATATTCCGCAAATGAAAGAAGCAAGATTTAACAATATGACTGATGTGTTAGTGAAAACATAACGAGGAATCGAAAAAAACTCCCAGATCCCGCACAGTTTTTGAAGGCCTAATCTTGACACCATCGATATCCATTAAAATAAATGGATATAGAAATAAAAGAGGACCAAGTACTGAACCTTGGGGTATACCATCAGAAATATTGACAGTACGGGATCGATTCTCGCCTATCCTAACAAATTGCTGTCTATCTGATAGATATGAAGTTGAAGGTGCTATATGTAATACATATACTGTAATAAATCCAAAAATGACGCCAATGCCTCATCAGATATTAAGAAAACATGTTAAGCTGAAATACTATATTTTCTGAAAACAATGCTAATGTCAGTATTTCTTCTTTTGGAAAAGTACATTCCGTGACGGAATTTATGTTTATGTTTTGGCCTGTGCATTGTTATCAACTGCGCATTTTGACAGCATGAACGGATTGCCAGGCATACCTGTAAAAATGCAAACCCAGCGAACTACAGCCATGGAAGCAGCAAACAAACAAACGAGATCATAGAGATTCTACACAACCTAAAAAAAACTCAGCATGTTTCTAAATGGTTCCATGACCATAGACGTAGTAAAACACGGTTCGCTTGTCATGATTGCACTGATCTTGTTTGTGACGTTAGTTTAGATTCTGGGGAGGAGGGAGCGGAGGGATACAACTCAGGTATTTTGAATTTGAACTTCAGTACACATTTTTTAACGCTGGCTGTCCATTTTACATATAGCACCTTTACCTACTGGAGAGCCGCAGCAGTGATACCTATTTCAGACAGTAGAGAAAGACGTTTAGTGTGGCATAGTGTCAAATGCTGCAGTAAGATCTAGAAGAACCAGGATACTATGGGCACCAGAATCAAAAGCCAGAAGGAGATCATTAAGCACTTTTAAAAGTGCTGTTTATGTGCTGTGATAAGGAAACAAGATCTTTTTGAAACGCTTCAATCTGGTTTTCATCCAAGAATAGTGGCTCTCATATTATTATTTATAATATGGGTAATAGGTTGAATAAGTGACGGTTTTTAGAAGGTATGTTGGAATAGGATAAAGTATACAGGAGGTGGAATTAGATTTGATGATCAGTTTTTCAACCACACATGTATTTGTGAGTAAAAAATTATCTAGCGGACAGCCTGTCAGAGATGAAGTTGGATGGGAAGAGGCAGTTGGAGAAAAGGATTGATAAATGGTAGCAATTCTTGTAGAAAAAAACCTGAAAACTTTCATAAAGTTTAGTAATGAGTGAAGCAGAAACACAGCAAGCACAGGTATGTACTCTCGATGCAAATACTAACAAATTAATGTAAGTCACTCTGGATGACAGTGTCTGCTAAGTGACTAAAATGTAAGTGTAAAAACAACAATAGCGACAACAGTGCAGTTAAACAGAGGGAAAGAGGGTCCAGGTGTATGTTATGACACAGAGAAGGCAGTCTGGGATTGAAAAAAATGTGTGTTGAGACAGACAATCCATGGTGATGCGGGAATGAAACAATTGTCAAGGTGAACAAAAATAATAATGTGGAGGATGTGGGAAATGAAGCCACTGACTTATGCTCTGCCATGGGGGGAGACCGTGACATGACCTTCCTTGACGCCAACAATGGAAGGGGGAACTTGAATTGGTGGCGGCACAGCACAAAAAGATAGAGGGGGCGGAGCCTCCGGCACAGATGGGGTGTAGCTGCCGGGACAGGCGCTGGAGATGGAAGCACTGGCACATATGCCTGGGGCGTAGCCATTGGCACAAGTGCTGTGGGCAGAGCCGCATGCCCAGGCGCTGGGGGCAGAACCGCTGGGGGTGGAGGTTCTGGGGGGAGGTGCTGGGGGTGGAGCCGCTGGGGCAGGCTCTGGGGGTGGAGGGACTGGGGGCAGAGCCTCTGGGGCAGGCACTGGTCCATTAGCCCTAGCACTGGGCCACTAGCACTGGGCCACTAGCACTGGGCCACTAGCACTGGGCCACTAGCACTGGGCCACTAGCACTGGGCCACTAGCACTGGGCCACTAGCACTGGGCCACTAGCACTGGGCCACTAGCACTGGCACTAGCGTGGGAAACGCTGTCTCTGGTGCAGGTCTGGGAGGTAGAGTCTCTGGTGCTAGCGTAGTGGGGACCTGGGCTGGATGGATTACCAGCAATGACAGGACCAGGGCTGGAGGCCACACTAGCGTTGCGGGGACCCGGACTGGGGAACTCAATGGGGACCCACCGACCCAGGTTGTGTCATGGTGGAGACCACAACAATCTGGCATGTGTCAAATACATTTAATTTCTGTGGGACGTATGGAAGTATTGGGGTGACTGAATACAGACTCAGATCAACCTCAATACACTTCCATTAAATTTGCTTAGTAATAATGTCTTGTTTTTTTTCACACATGAACTACATCCAAATAGGTAGTAAAAAGATTATATTAAATAAAAAAAACAATTATGCAGAAGCACTATTAGAGATATTATTTCAGTAGATACAGTATTACAACTTATCTGAGACAATGGACGTGGCTCATTTTGCAGCTCCTTAATCAACACAAAGGATCTGCTCAGTTTGTGATGCCATTGAATAATGGACAACCAATTGTCTCAAAAATAGACTGTAGTTTGGGGATATCATACGTACGTTTTTAGAGAGCAAGAATGTCACCAATATGTTCAAGTGACAAATTTTTGATATAAATATTTATTTACTGTCTAAGAATTTACCTCAAAGGTAAGATGTTGCTGATATTTTGGTTATGATATCAAGCAGATGCAAAACAATGACCTTTTTCATTCCTCTTTAGCAAGGACAACAATAGTTCTGCAGTGGCACTGTAGTGATACAGCACTGGAGGCCATTGAAAATTAGATGAGGAGAATGGGCGAATATTAATGGATGAAATGGAGGAAGTTAAATTGCATCTCACACTGGGTTACATGTGTTTAACTCCATTAGATTTACTACAGTCCAGACATTAATATTAGCCCATCCTACTCAATTATGGTTAACCGGCCTGCACTGTTATAAAGAGAGGTGCTGTTTTGTGTGCTCACATGCTTTATTTGGAATACATCTTTTTGTTTGCTCTTCTCAGCCAAATAAATAATAAATATTTAAATATTTTATTTGGATGGGCAAGGAGATCCAGTAAGGTAGGCCCAGTGCAATGTAATTGCTTTAGCGGCCTAGCCTTCCTTTCACTCACTCACACACACACACGCATACACACAGACACACAGACACACACACACACACACACACACACACACACATTCTCCCACTCCATTGTTGTGATGGATAACTGAAATATAGATTCAAATTACAACCTGATAATGACATAAAATGGGTTCATCACAGCTGTGGTGTTTGAACAGGTGGTGAAGAGCTGGCTAGCATCATAAATCTGTCAAAACATAAGCATCCAACCTGTTCACCAAATGGGCCCATCTATATGGATGAGGGACATAACAGACATTATTGATTAACAGACAATGCAGTAGAGTCTATCTTTCATTCAGTGAGAACATCATCTTCAGAAATCTGGTATTTTGCTCAGTATTCATACCTAATGTGCAATGTCATTATGTTTGTTTCACGTCTTCGATCTCTACAGAATGTTGTCAGTCTATTCATGATGTATGACATGCCACTCCTCCGTATGACGGATTTGTATGCACCTCTTTGTCTTACTGTATTTGTTATGTTGATTCATGCTAAGCAGGTATTTTACGTTTGCTGATTGCACATTTCTTTGTTGACGTGCTCCAAATACTGGCTAGTTTTCAGAAAGCTGAGTCATACTGTAGCTAAACAAATGTGCTTTTTGTTGAAGTTGTACTAACAAAAAATCTACCTTTTTCATTTGAGTCAACCAATGAATTAACATTTTATCTCTATGGAAAAGATAGTAGATAGGAATGCAGCATCAGCAGGCAACAATGAAATATGTTGCTGTACTGTACTGATGAGGTAGTGGAATTGTAATCTCCTTTATTACAAATATTAAAGGATCATGTATTTATCATCTTTTCAGGATTCTGATATAAGTAATCTGATTTTAGATTCAAATTAAAATAGTGAAGGAACAAATATTTCTAAATGGAAACATAAACTAAAATGAATATTGTAGTACTTACTAGGTTGCATATCCTTTATGCAATGGTTGCCAAGATGTCTGCAACCCATAGACATCACCAGAGGCTTTATATCTTCCCTGGTGAAGGCTGCTCTGACAGGTCTGTAATGGATCCATCTGTAGCTGCTGCTTGTTTCCAGACATGTTTGCCTTTTTTTCAGAATGTTAAAGTATTTGGATTTAGGACAGTCAACAACTTAGCAATTTTAGCCCTGAAAAACGACCTGGTAGCTATGGCAGTGTTTGAGATAATTTTACTGCTGCATGAAGTGCCGTCCAATGATTTTAAATGCACTACGTTATATTTGAGCAGACAAAATGTTTCGGTACACATCATCAATGAAGACAAGTGAGCCTATTCCATTTAAATCCCTACCGTACATGCCCATTCCATGACACTATAAATGACAAGAGCTGTCACTGCGCAATCAGGATGTTAGGAGCAGTTTTGAGTGTAGCTTCACATTAATTCAAACCATAAATGAATGCTCCAGAGTAAATAAAACATTTTTAATATAGTATTTGAAAATGTTACCCTAGACTAATTCATGTCATATACAGTGCTTTTTCTGCCATTTTTATCCGAAAACAGTTCGGGCGCTTCTATACTTCTATATATTTCACTTGAAATACCACAAAGCTCAAAATCCAATGCAAACTTTGCACCTGCGTAAGACCTTGGCTACTAGCTAGAAAGTATACACTGCAATTTGTAATATTTACTATGGGGCACGATATCGTCCCAGTAGTATTTGCCTTACATTGCTTCATTAGGTACAGATTTAACTAGAATCCGCCACAGATCATTTTTCATTTTTGTCTGTTCCTCCAAGTATTTAAACAATCGCAACTAGACCCATTAGAAATAAAGTCTACAACCAGGCATGCTGAGTTATTGAAATAAAAACCCTAAAAACTAAGCCGTTAGCCAGTTAGAGACACACTGATTACTATCACTCGTTTTCCGGTTTTATTTCCAAACAATCCACCAAAAAGTGTACAAGCCCCCTGGCTCCAAATAGCACAGAGTTAGCAGTATTCTGTGAGGCATTTTTAGTAATCTTATGTCCATTCCTCCAAGTATTTACACATTTAGCTACATATGCTACCCCCAGCCAGGTAGATAATGGTAATCAGCTCCTTTCCTGTGATAATATGGTTCTCCGTCTGGGCCATGTAAGCGTGGAAACTCAGTTGATCTAACAAACAGATGTAATTATCTTCTTGGCTAGAGATGGTTGAAAGCAAAAACATTTCCTTTTCCCACACTTTACAAAACAAATGCCTGTCTCTTGTTCCCATCAAGATTCGACCCTCAGTGGAGAGTAGCAAAACAGCGGCTAGAAAGAATCAGCCAATAAGGTTGGACAGGAGCCCTTCCCATATTTCTTCCTCACTGTATTCTAGATCAAATGTGTGGTTGATATTATCAATCAAAAAATTAGATAAAAATTAGATCAAATTTGAAATTGTCCAGCTCCTCAGGTATTTACTCACTTGCACTCGCCGTTGTTGAAAGAAATCCTACTCTAGCTCTTTGTATATAGCTTTGTAGCTATTTACGAAAGAATGAAATGCGTAATATTCCCAAAAATTATGCACTTTTTAGTATCCAATCAACAAGATTCAGGATTGTGACGTAAACGAGATAGGAATACAAATGAGCCGTGTCCGCTGTAGTTCCAATGAGTAACTCAGTAACGAAAATGGGATACAAAATCACAAACCTACGGTGGCCAGTTCGGGAACTTCAGAATGCATTGAAAAGTGGCTGGAGTGTTCCTTTAAATAAAAGCTTAGAATATGTGGAATGTACTGTGATCACATGAAGCTGGCACAACATACTTTACCAATTACGTTAAAGACCAACATATTGTAACAGTAACATGTGACGCAGCAACATAATAGAATGACCAATATAATAGTAAAATGTGAAGGTGAAATGTACTAGCTGGAAATATATTGGCATATCAGATGATTAATATATATTAATATAGTTCCCTGAGAACATAATTCATACAAATCCTTAGATGTGCAGTTGCAACTGCAGCTCTAGAAAAATCCTCCAATCTTGTCTCTTTGATTGGACTCCAGATTACCTGTGTCTTGACTCTAATTAGCCTTTATAGTCATACATACACCCTACAATGTGAATGTTTAAGTTAGTATGAATATGTTTTATTAGATTTCACCCCATTTCTCATTGCTGTGTTCATGTTTTCACAACTCTTCACACAACAGCAGTCCTATGTGCACAAACCTGTAGATATGTTTTGATGATCACATCTTTCAAAAGTTACAATGCAAACAGCAGCAAAATTCTATGTATTTATTTTTTTAATCAAGGTTTATTTTCATTTTCAGTTATGAACATCAAAATTTATGCAGTAATCAATGGGTGCATAGATACAGACATAATCCCTCTCACCGTCCCACCCATCCCACCCCCAGGTAGCAGTCAGATTAAAGTACAATCATATGCAAAAGTTTAGGCACCCCTGACAATTTCCATTTTGATCGATCAAATAACTGATAGACAAGTAATATTTCTGTAGTGAAGTGAGGTTCATTGGATTAACAGAAAATGTGCAATATGCATCAAAATGAAATAAGACAGGTGTATAAATTTGGACACCGTTGTCATCTTGTTGATTTGAATACCTAGCATTGATTAATTGGAACACACAATGGGTTTGGTGAGCTCATTAGCATTGAAAGTCATAGACAGATGCATCCAATGATGAGAAAAGGTATTTAAAGGTTCAGTGTGTAGTATTTCTAAGGATCTATTGACAGAAATGCAATATAAGATCCATAACTATGTTTTCAGTGGTGTGTAAAGACCTTACATAATAAACCATTATGTTTTCATTACCGTAGAATTAGCCATTTATATCTACGTAACCGCGGGCACCCCCTTTTATGGAGGTCGCTGTATTTTGTCGTCATGATTCTACCGTTGCCCTCAGCGAACAAACAGCGCTACAGAGCGCGTTTCGTCACTACCTTGAAAGAGAGGCAGTAGTAGCAGCAACAGAACAAGGAGAAGAAGAAGAAGCAGCAGCAGCAGAAGAAGTTGTATGTTTCTAAGTATTAGGTAATAGTAGAAGCTCTCCTTTATTAGAACTGGAATTTTGGACAATTGTAGGACCACAGCTATTATTTAGCACAAGAGCCGACGGAGGGTGAATCTGCTTTGAAGAAGCGAAAGCATGATGAAGCCAGGCAAATACTGTACTGTACAAGAGCGACACAGGCAGAACTCCCGGGTAAACATCAGTGTGGCTTTTTCCAGATTGAAGGCGCTAATGAGGGAAAAATGTTTT
>JACXGM010007148.1:0-31233 GCA_016801145.1 Umbra pygmaea | reverse complement strand
TTACTACACACGTATGTATCCGTATTACTGCTTGGCCACTGAACGTCTTTGTTATATGAATTGATTATACGGTAGGCTGTTACATTTTGCCTATGCGCACTGCCTCAAATGAACAAATGTTTGAATAATATAAAGTTCAGGCTGCGGGATGGAAATGAACAACACACTTGACATACACTTATTTTATTGCCTCAAATGTTAAACTTTCTACCAGACGTCGTATGAGATTAGTTCATTATCTTAAATGTTTTTGGATTTGCGCAGGTGCATTACTTCTATGATCCATTAGGCCTATATGGTTAATTAATTTCGTTATTTCCTTCTTTTTTGCGAAGGCTTATTTCTATGATCCAGCACATACGGTACGGATGAGTATACTGATTCTTTTCGTTCATTTCGATCTGCGCATGCGCAAATGAACGATACGAATCAAAATGATTCGTTCATTTGAATGAACGAGATTCAAAGATACGATTCAGTAAAAAGAATCAAACTTCCCATCACTAATGAACATAGTAATTGCTTTTCTTTTATGTTGTCTGTTTGACTATGTTTTGTAAAACAATTAACTTTACTTATCAGTATTTTACTTACCAACCTTGGAACTGGTAAATAAATAAAAAAAACATGGCGGACAATTCCTCTCGCTTCAAATAATACCAGATATATTTGTTTTGTCTCCTGTTTAGTTCAGTAGAGTTATGCGTAAGCAACCACACTATACTCCAGACTTTTCCAGGGCCCTCTCTCCCCTTTGGGCCCTGGTAATCAGTATTGGTTTTACCCCCAGTCCGACGCCCCTGCCCTCATCCAGATTGGCTGGAGGAGCCACTACTACCTCCTTCCTTGGAATGGCTGGATGAGCTGGTCCAGCAGATGATAGGATAAACTGAGGGCTACCTCGCGGCTGAAGTCTGATTGAGAAATAGGGATGATTAGGTTGCCATGATGGTATGAGGGCCAGATTAGAAATTTGTCCAGGACACAGAGGTAAGACCCCTACTCTTCTGAATAATGCCATGGAATCTTTAGTAACCACAGAGAATCAGGACACCCGTTTAACGTCCCATCCGAAAGATGGCATCCTACATAGGGCAGATGTCCCCATCACTGCCCTGGGGTATTGGGAATGATCTTTAGACTAGAGGGTAAGAGTGCCCCCTACTGACCATCTAACACCACTTCCAGCAGCATTGGTCTCCCATCCAGGGACTAACCACACCCGACCCTGTTTAGCTTTAGAAGCAAATCAGCAGTGCAATACAAGGCCTTATGCTACTGGTAACTAGGTATGATTATATCATATTTATGTGTCTAGCCAGCTCACAGCTTGACGCAGCAAGCTGTTATAGCTAACTTGCTTTATCGGTGTACAAAACATAATTTATTTTAATTGCGCCTTAAAGATCTAATGAGTTTGATTATAGCATAAGTAATGTGTCTATCTGGCTCACAACTTACTTGTCTGTTGGTCATTCATGCTTGCTTGTTTGTTTTTGATGTCTCTTGTATGTGATGTCAGTCGTGCTGTTTGTCTAGACCCCACTAGATAGCTAAAACTTTCCTAAATTCATTTGAATAGGAAAATTATTCGCATATAAATGGAAATAAAAAAACTAGAGGCTCGCATTATTGAGAAACTGGAATGTGATTGCGTTGCAGTGGAGTGTGATGCAAAACGTCCCAGAAATTAACTATGTCCTTATTTCCTGTGGTTTCTAAACTGTTTTAGACAAAGTTGCATTCAGAAGAAAATATAGAATAATGGTTCAATACAACAACAGTAACTCAAATAACCACCAACATAATATATGTAGAAGAGCATCTCTGAACGCACAACATGTTGAACCTTGAAGCAGATACAGCAGCACAAGACCACACCATGTGACAATCCTGTCAGCTAAGAACAGGATATTGAGGCTACAATTTGCACGGGCCAACCAAATATTGACAATAGAAAATCGGAAAGACCCATCCTGTGTATCAACAGTTCAGGCTGGTGGTGTAATGTTACAGGGAATATTTTCTTTGCATACTTTGTGCCCCTTAGTACAAATTGAGCATAATTTAAATGCCACAGCCTACCTGAGTATTGTTGTTGACCATGTCTAACCCTTTTCTCCCGTCTTCTAATGGTTCCTTCCAGAAGGTTAACTCATCATGTCACAAATCTCACATCTCAAACTGGTTTCTTGCACATGACAATAAGTTCACTCTAATCAAATGGCCTCCACAGTCACAATATCTAAATCCAATCGAAGACCTTTGAGATGTGGTGGAATGGGAGAGTCACATCATGGATGTGCAGCCATCAAATCTGCAGAAACTATGTGATGCAGTAATATCAATATGGATCAATATCACTAAGGACTGTTTCCAGTACCTTGTTGAATCTATGTCATGATTAACTAAGGCAGTTCTGATGGCAAAAGTGGGTATGCCAGGTTTTAGCAAGGTGTACCTAATGAAGTGGCCAGTGATTGTGTATTGATAAACCATAAATACTACTACTGGATATTAGTAGTAAACTGAAGGGTTGTCCCAACTTTTCAAATGTTCAATCATGATAATACTACTCAGGGCAGCTGACAGGGGGGGACAACCGGGTATGTTGTCCCGGGCCCAGTCCTTAGGGGGGCCCCAAATTTTGTTTTTGCACAGTAATTTTTTTAGTCGGGGGCCCAAAATGTGGAGTTTGTCCCGGGACCACAGATTCCTGTCAGCAGCCCTGATACTACTAATAATAACTATAACAGTGTCCATTAAGTCCAATACACTTTATTTAACCAGATGGGCACGTTGAGAACTGTTTCTAATTTGAAACGGCGACCTGGCCAAAATAATAATAATATGTTCAGCTTATATAGCACTTTTCAAGAACCCAAAGCGCTTTACACAGTTAGGGGGAAAGCCCACCTCATCCACCACCAATGTGTAGCACCCACCTGTTCGATGCACGGCAGCCATTTTGTGCCAGAACGCTCACCACACATCAGCTATCAGGTAGAGAGGTGAGTAGTTATATATGCCAATTAGGAAGGAGGGGGATTATTAGGTGGCCGTGATTGAGGTGAGGCCTGGTTGGGAATTTGGCCATGACACCGGGGTTAAAACCCCTACTCTTACGATAACTTCCATGGGAATTTTAATGACCACAACGAGTCAGGACACCCGCTTTTTTAACGTCCCATCCGAAAGACAGCACTCTAAACAGAGCAGATGTCCCCCGTCACTGCCCTGGGGCATTGGGATTGATCTTTAGACCAGAGGGAAGAGTGCACCCTACTGGCCCTCCAACACCACTTCCAGCAGCACTGGTCTCCCATCCAGGGACTAACCAGGCCCGAACCCTGCTTAGCTTTAGAAGCAAACCAGCAGGACAATACAGGGCTCTATGCTGCTGGCTGAAAGAAAATAAGAGAATAAGGTGCAAGATGACACAAAGCTATACATGAATTACACAAATTACACATTAATTAAACAGGGGAATAAAAAAGCTAATAAAATGTTACAGGACTATGGAATAAACGATGTACGTATATATAAAATTAGTGCAACAGAAACTGTATTAGAAAGGTAAATCATGTTGGTAAGTAAAGTCCATCCATCCATCCATTTTTTGTCCGCTTATCCAGGATCGGGTCGCGGGGGCAGCAGCTCCAGCAGGGGACCCCATACGTCCTTTACCCGAGCCACATTAACCAGCTCCGACTGGGGGATCCCGAGGCGTTCCCAGGCCAGGTTGGAGATATAATCCCGCCACCTAGTCCTGGGTCTTCCCCGAGGCCTCCTCCCAGCTGGACATGCCTGGAACGTCAATCCTTACCAGATGCCCAAACTACCTCAAATGGCTCCTTTCGACGCAAAGGAGCAGCGGCTCTACTCTGAGATCCTCACGGATGACTGAGCTTCTCACCCTATCTCTAAGGGAGACGCCCGCCACCCTGCTGAGGAAACCCATTTTGGCCGCTTGTACCCTGGATCTCGTTCTTTCGGTCATGACCCAGCCTTAATGACCATAGGTGAGGGTAGGAACAAAAACTGCCCGGTAAATTGAGAGCTTTGCCTTCTGGCTCAGCTCTCTTTTCGTCACAACGGTGCGATATAATTAGTGTAATACCGCCCCCGCTGCACCGATTCTCTGAGCAATCTCCCGCTCCATTGTTCCCTCACTCGCGAACAAGACCCCAAGGTATTTGAACTCCTTCACTTGGGGTAAGGACTCATTCCCTACCTGGAGTAGGCACTCCATCGGTTTCCTGCTGAGAACCATGGCCTTAGATTTAGAGGTGCTGATCCTCATCCCAGCCGCTTCACACTCGGCTGTGAACCGATCCAGTGAGTGCTGAAGGTCACAGGCCGATAATGCCATCAGGACCACATAATCTGCAAAAAGCAGCGATGAGATCCTCAGCCCACCGTACAGCAACCCATCCCCACCCCGACTACGCCTCGATATCCTGTCCATAAATACTACAAACAGGATTGGTGACAAAGCGCAGCCTGGCAGAGACCAACCCTCACATGAAACGAATCCGACTTACTGCTGAGAACCTGGACACAGCTCTTGCTTTGGTCATACAGAGATTGGATGGCCCTAAGAAGGGACCCCCTCACCCCATACTCCCGCAGCACCTCCCACAATATCTCCCGGGGGACCCGGTCATATGCCTTCTCCAAATCCACAAAACAAGTAAAGTGGCAAGGCAAATACAGTGGAAATAATTAACACTGAACATAACTGTGCAAGTATAGTGCAAATGGCATACAACAAATACAATATTGTGCAAAACAGTGCGAGCAAAGTTACCATGGGACTAAACAAGGCACTAGGGCAGAGGAAGAGTGTGTGTGAGATGGTGAGGGGGTCAGCATATGTAATGAACAGGCAGAAGCTTTGATAGTCATGATTTAAAGGAGGTAAGAGAGTTCACAAGTTTCAGTCTTTTGTAGTTCATTCCATGCTGCTGTCAACTGGAAGGAGTTTCTTTAGAGGTATGAGCTTTAGGGGTCACTAGGGAGATGTACCTGCTTGACCGCAGGTTAGAGGTGGGTAAGGCAATGGTGAGAAATAAGTATAGGTACTGAGGGGTTTTGCCTAGAATTTACCCATATATGAGGTAATAACAGTGGGTCAGGTGTTGAGTGTGTAGTGAGGGCCAGCCCACTAGTGCAAATAGCTGGCAGTGGTGGGTGTTAAACGGGGCATTGGTGACAAACCGGATGGCACTGTGACAGACTACGTCTAACATTTTCAGGAGGGAGGAATCTAGGATTGGTAGGACAGTCATTTTTACCAGGGTGTGTTAGGCAGCATACTGTAGGTGAGGGAGAGCTTGTTTCAGAATAAGAAGCCAATTAATTTTGGATTGGAGATGGTTAATGTGGGACTGGAATGAAAGTGAACAGTCTAACCAGACACCTGGGTATTTGTAGGAGTTCACGTAATCTAGTTTAGACCCATCCAGAGCGAAGATGCTAGTCAGGTTGGTGGGTATGGGTAATGTGCGGTTAAACAGCAGGTATTTAGTTTTGTTAAAATTTAGGAGCATCGGAAGTCCACAGAAGGCAATTTGAAAAGAATCAAAGCTCTTTTGTAGGTTGGTTAGCACAAAGTTCAATGTAGGGCCAGATGTGTATAGAATGGTGTCATCTGCATAGAGGTGGATCTGAGAGTCACCAGCGACACAAGCAACATTATTTATATACACAGAGAATAGTGACTGCCCAAGAATCGAACCTTGTGGCTACGAGACATCCATAGGTGCAGTTAAGAGACCCTAAGATGTAACGTGTTGAACCCGGTCAGATAATTATTTGGTGAACTACTGAGTCTGCCAATGAGGATGCAATGATTGACCGAGTCGAAAGCCTTGGCCAGGTCAATAAAGATGCCTGCACAGTAATGTCTTTCAACAATGGCAGTTATCATTTAAGACCTTGAGTGTAGCAGAGGTGCAGCCCTGACCAACTCGGAAACCTGACTGCATAGCAAGACAGTGTATTGTGGGAACCAAAATGTTTGGTAATCTGTTTGTTAATCTGGCTTTCGAATACTTTAGAGAGACAGGGCAGGATGGATATGGGTCTGTAGCAGTTAGGATTGCGAGTGTCACCCCCATCAAAAAGAGGAATGCTGATTTCCAATCTTTAGGGATCTCTGAGGAAATTATAGAGAGGTTAAACAGGCTAGTAATGGGTATAGCAATGATTGCTGCAGACAGTTTTAGAAAGGACAGGTCCAGGTTATCTAGGCCAGCTGATTTGTAAGGGTCAAGCTTTTGCAGTTCTTTCAGGACATCCACTAGTCAAATTTGGGTGAAAGACAAATTAGGTGGGCTAAGGCAATGTGCTGCAGGGGGTGAGGGGCTGTTGGCCGGAGTGTGGGTAGCCACGTTTTTGTAATTCTCCATGGTCTTCACATGGTGCTACAGGTTGCGAATGTCTGTTTAAAGAAACTACACTTGGCATTCCTAACTGACTATGTGTACTGGTTCCTGGTCAGATCATGGGTGAACCAAGGGCTGTATCTACTTTTGGTTCTAAACCTTCTGAGAGGGGCATGTTTGTTCAGGACAGAGAGGAGGGCATTTTTAAAGAATTACTAGGCATCCTTGACTGTTTGGGATAAGTTCACCATCCTTCCAAGGTACCTGGGCTAGGTCAATTAGGAAAGGCTTGTTCACTAAATTGCTTCAGAGAGCAGTTGACCATAATGAGTGGAGGTGGCTTAACTCTGAGGTCCTGGCTGAAAACAGCAGGGGTATATTTTGATGGGATATTAGTTAAAATAATATTAATAAGGGTTCCCTAGTTTAAATTTTGTAGATTGTACCTGGTTGATTCGTTGACAATTTGTGTGAGGTTAAGGGCATCAAATTGAGATTGTACAATGGCAGGAATGTTGTGCATGTCCCAGTTTAGATCACCTAATAATAGGAACTCAGAGGATATACGGGGGCTATTAATTCACATAGTGGGGGCTGAAGGGGGTCTGTAACAGGCAGCAACAGTAAAAAACTTATTTTTGAAGAGATGAATTCCCCTGAATTTTCAAAAGTAGCTCAAAATGTTTAGCCACAGACTTAGATAGGATCACATAACTTTGTAAACTATCCCTACAGAATATGGCTACACCCACTCCTTTAATGGTTCTGTCGTGACGGAAGATGTTATAGTTTGGGGATGAATATATCAGAGTTTTTTGTGGATTTTCTGAGCCATGTTTCTGAAACTGCTAAGATGTTAGGGTTGGCTGAGTGTGCTAAAGCAGTGAATAAATCAAATTGAGTAAGTCAGATTCTGATGTTCACATGCATGAAACCAAGACTATTATGGTTGCAGAAGTCATTGAATGATAATACCTGAGGGGCTGGGGTGTCAGTAGGGGCTATCGGGCCTGGGTTTAACTTTACATCTCCTGAGGAGCGACTAGGAAGAGGATCCAGATGTTATAAATTTATAAATATGTTCCTGATTGGAAAAGTGAGTTTTCCAAGGTTATCCGTTATGTCTAAGGAGTGATCGTTATAAAGATGAATAAAATATGTATACAGGTTTTGTATTTACAACCAGCAATATCATTGCCTTAAACAAATCTTGGCTCAGTCACCAATTTACGTTGAGAACACAATAGTGGTCATGTCTATTTATTGTTAATGCTCTATATATATTCATGTTAGAGCACAAAATGCATAAAATATTTTCAGCAAGATTTCAGAGTTATTTGAGTTGAGAGATCCGTATCAAATTGAGCGCATTGTACACTACCAGTGGTGGTCCGTCAGGGCCTGCAAAGCCTTCTCTGCAGGCCCAAAGATAGTCAGAATATATTTTTAACATATATTATTCTTGAATATATTTTTTCATTAACACTATATATATTTTAGAAAGTTAATTTCAATTATTCTATAAGGTAATTTCATTGCTACAGTACGCTCTTTTCAGTTGCCTTGCTTTTAGCGCAGCGCAGCTAAATGAAAGCTTTTATCCAATAAGATTTTTTCATCTGTGTTGTCTCTGGGTAGAATGGGGCATTCAGAATTCTGAGTGAATACCGTCTGCTATTGAAGCCCATCAGGACCATGTTGGTGATTGTCATACTTTTAACCAATGAGGTTTCGACTTTACCATGTTGGGTGTGTTCTTTGACAAAGTAAAGCGTTTCTGCAGGCCTAGCCTTACGTCAGAATCGTTTCTGTTGCTGATAGGAGTGACAGTTCAATAAAGTCCAACAAAAAAATTGAAAAAAAAGTTTGCCATCCGAACAACAACTAGCGTAGCTTACCCGTCTCCGATTTCTTTAAACTTTCAATTTTTAGATTGTTAGCAGATGGATTTTTTTTACTTTTAGCAGAATGGCAGCTGGAGGTGAAGAAGTAGCTTTGGTGGCGAATATGTATAGGACTGGGCAGGATCGACTCTCAGCACTGGGCAAGATCTTTTATTGGAACTTAATGCAAATACGTGCTGTACAACCACATCATATAAGTTTTTTTTTCAAAGAGAAAGGAGGACGGACTTTGTTTTCAAATAATGAACAGCTTTGGTGAGTTTGATGGATTTTTATATATTTGTACTAGCAGGGCCTTAGGGATGGGCCGATACCAGTACTTGGTATCGGGCCCGATACTGGGCATAAGTATTCATACTTGTACTTGTGAAAAAGGCCCGATACTCCAAGTCGATACTTTCTCCACATTTATCATTTTTCACTATTCAAAAAAGAAAGAAAAGCGATTTAAATGCGCCTAAAATGCATAATCATTCCAAAGACGGAGCCATGCGTTACCTATTGAAAAAAACTATTTTCCTAAGCATTTGTCCAGTAGAGTTCAAATGGAGAAATGTGATATCGTTATTCTCATTGCTATTTTCATGTAGCCTAACATTTGTAAAATTATAGGTAAAAAATATTAGAATCCTCAATTCTCTTTGTACAGTATAGGCTAATACTGTTTTAAGAAAGTGGAGAAATATCATCAAATAGCCTATCCTGCTTCTCTGTTTCATTGTAAATCACAGGTGTATATTCCATGCTCCAGAATGCATTCCTGAATCCTGTGTGAAAAGTTGTATTTATACAGTATATCCAAGTGCAGTTTCACATTGGCCAATACATTTTTTAGAAAACTGAGAAATATTGTCAAATAGACTTGTGATATAAAGTTATATTCAAATATTGAATGTGTCAAATGAACAACCGATATGGGTCTGTAGCAAAACAAATATTAATTGGCATACATTCAATTATAAAACATGTAAAAATTCATTAATATTATTTAAAAACATGTAGTTGTTCATTGGCATGTGATGTGAGCAGGATTAATATAGCCATATGATTTATATATATATATATTGGATTTGTTAGTGATTACCTAATGAAATGCATGAAAATCATATCCAACTCTGACAAAGAAAAAAGGACCATTTAACTGTTGTTAATCCTGGCTACAGGATTATTTACTTGGCAATTAAAACTACAATAAAAAATACAAAAAAATAAACAGTAAAAAACAACAAGCCTCATACATTTGATGACCTTTATGTAATGATTACTGTCTCCCTACATCATTTAGTTCACTCCATGGCCAGACTTACTTGGTGTAATGTACTGGTTTATTCTGTTTTTAATGGTTTTTCGAACTGTAGAGGTCATTAATGATAAATTTGCATTTCAATGCAGTCTGAGCACATCGATGAAATGACACATTCTTGAGGCAAGTCACTGAATGACACAGTATAACTGACAAATGTGACCAAAAAACTATTTTAAAAGTACTGTATACAATCCAGTAAACAATATCATTCATCCTTTCTTGGACAAATTATTTTGTGTCATTACAGAAAAATAGAATGAATGATATTGTAGAGTACACAGAGTACAGTTAATGCATTTGATTTTTATCCTGTTTAAAAAGCGTTGAATCTTGCGTAAACACAACCTCCCTTTGTATTATATAGCCTAATATTATTTTAAGAGAGCAGAGAAACATCGTTAAATAGCCAATCCACATAAAAATGCCAAATAATATCGAGATATTTTTTTATCCATATCGCCTACCTCTAGGCTAAATTATGTTTTTATTCACAATTTAACAATGGTTCTGTCGAATAAAAGTTAAATTACATTGCTGAGCCATAGTACAATATGTTCACTGTACATGCAAATAGCCTACATCAGCATCTCCTGTACATGTAAAGTAAACTTCACTTTAAATAAATAAAAATACATTGTAATTAATCAACCAAAATCCTTATTCAGTAGTGATGTGCAGTTTGTGAACAACTATGTTTAGTGACTCAAGAGTCCTTTTTTAGGGATGCATTCATTTGTATCATCCATGAATGAAACATATTCCTACTCAGTATATTGTTCTCAAAAAGAAAAGCTGTGCAGGTTGTCTCTGCGCCCAACCGTCAGCACTTCATCAAACTCCACCAGCTCTAGTGAAAATTGTCTGCCACTGACTAGAACAATGGGCTACGATTGGTCAAAAAGCTGCACACCTCTGTCTTTGAAGAAGGCTCGAAGGCTCATTTACAAAAGAGAGAGCCTCTATTGTTTTGGTAATTTTTCTGAATGTCATTGCGGTTTTGTTAAGTAAATCTAATCTAATCACCCCACTCCACCAAAGTAATGTTGTTGTGTTGTCAATTTTTGTTTGCTTTGTTAATATTTTTGTGTTGTGCCCTCCTGGGCCACTGTATGGTTTTGTTTCATGGTTTCATATGCAGAAATGCAGTTTTCTTATTTGTAGTCATGCCTAACTTGAGAATTACGATTAGAGTGAAGTTGTGATTTGGTAATTAAAGCAATGAGGACACTTGTGTGAAAATACCGGACACAGCATTTCTTTACACAATTGGTGAATGTAGGCACTGTAGTGCTTCAAACCATCTCCAGAGAAAGTTTGTTGCCGGCAATAGAAAAGCCACAGTGTACTTTTGCACACAGAAAACTATGACGGGACCGATGCGGTTTTCTGTTGTCAGGGAAACAATATCTAACATTATGTGCCAGCACAGTATTAACCTACTGTATATGAACACCCACCAAAATTGTATTCAATTGTCTGCGGTGCACCTCGGAACAGCCCCGCCCCTCGATGAGCACATTAGACGTGTGACTTCTGAACATCTAAAATGAGTGCAGATTCAACAATGAGACCTCAAATGTGTTTGGAAACAGTTTTCGGGAATTGCTGCAGTGAAATATGTTACATTTAAGATGTTAGAAATTCATTTCTGAAGTAAAAGTAAACACCTGGGCTCATTCATTTGTGTGCACGCGCATAGCCATCTTGTTTGATGCTATTAATCTAAGCCAAATCCTAGTATAGGCAGTCACCTACTGGATAAATGATTCAATTACATACTGGGACTAAATTATTACACCATTCATTCGAATGGGGAAATTAATTGCTAATAAACAGCAATAAAAACGAGATGACCAATCAATTTCAGATATAGTGCACTGCACCTCAGTAGGACGCATACGGTGCCGCTGGAATGGGATCAATATTGTGCATACTGCGGGTGCTGACAAGGCGCCAAAAAATGAATAATAATAAAAAATGAAGAACTAGATGTGTTGCAATCACGTAATAACTAGTGGATGATCAATTACAAATCTACAAGTGCACTACATTGTAGTAGGATACATGTGGCCACTAAAATGGAATCCATATTGTGAAAACTTTGGCACCAAAAAACAAAGTACACCACTTCTTATAGTACAGAGTATTTCATTTCGGGTACTTGCCGATCCGAGTATAGATACAAGTACTTTTATTAACCAAATGTCACATTTATCAAGCTAAAATCTGCTGTTTCTTAGATGTTGATCAGCCAATTCAAATATAGAAAAGTAAATGTTCCTACATATCTAGAAGAACATCATTTACATTGCAGGTCAAGAACGTGTAATATTTATTACAAATGTCAAATAGTTTACGTCTCCTTCCCTAATTAGCTAAAATTAGAGAAACATGTTTGTGAAAGAGAATGCAATACAGTACTTCCAAAAAAATATGTTATTGTTGTGTGGGGATTATGAAATCATGCAAGCCCCACTGTAATGTATATGGCGAAAGTGTGGCATATTTGAAAAAATGCGGCCCCCGCAATAATATACAAACTTTGTCTGATTATACATTGAGTTATGCAATCGCATAATCAATTTGTTTTCAGGGACTGGCAATAGCTGCATGTTTGTGTTTGCATTTGCACTAAGCATTGCAGATGTTTTGTGAAAGATGAGAATGTCTGTTTGAAGTTACTTTCTCTAAACAGTAATAATGACCTAGTCATATAATATTCTATGAAGGTATTTCATTGTTTTATTATAATCAGTACACAATTATAGCTGTGCTATCACTGTACACTATTAAAAAATATATAAATAGGCTACATCGTATTTCCCTTAAGTTATATTTCTTAATGTTAGTATGTCAGAACCTCCACTATTTTGTTCACCCAGAAGTGTTGCAAAATACCGACATTTGTCTTTCCTTAATTAATGCGACGCTACAGTATACAGTGACTAGCCTAATAAATTGCAGAATTTGTTTGGTTCTGTACTGAAATGTGCACGTTTCCTTGATGATTGTAATATATACACCAATAATTTTACAAATATTAGGCTACACGAAAAAAGCAATGAGAAAAGCAATTTCGCATTTTGCCATTGGAACTCTACTGGAGAATTGCTATGAGGAAAATAGAGTTGTGATTTAGTGTTTTTCAATAATAGGCATGCGTGGCTCCGTCTTTGGTAATGGTTATACATTTTAGGCGGTGATATTGTGTGCAACAAATCACCTCATATTGCAGGAAAGCATTATCCCATTTAAATCGTTTTTTTTTTTAAAGCAATACATACAGTTGTACAGCTTTATAAGTTGGTCTCTGAAAGAGGAAGAAGACTGTCATCATCATCAATATGAAATATATGCATGGTGCTGGAATACAGCTACATTTCCATTAAAACATTTACGTGAATCAGATTTACCGGTTTGTTGGCATTGTTGTTCCAATCGTTACATGGTTGAGCAATATAACAGTTTCCTATCTATATACCCCATTGTACATTGGGCTACATTTCCCTCTCAGGCACTTTAAGGAAACAACTATGTCTATATATGTCTAATCTATAAAGCGTTGCACAGCATAATGCTCTTCAATGTGGAGGAAGTATTGGCTTGAAGTATCTGCCTTTTTCATGAGTAGGAGTACAGGTACTTATGCCCAGTATCGGGCCCGATACCAGGTACTGGTATTGGTATTGGTCTATCTTTCGAGAAAAAAATAATAATAATAATAATAATAACAACATTTGGATGCTGATGCAATCACATAGTATATTTTTCTAATATTAACAACCACATTTGAAATATTGTAAAGAATTCCTGAGCTTTACAAGACTTGTATTGTAAATGCCACCATAATAGCCATGGAAGTATCTTATCACCTCAGCTAATGTCTGAACATTGCAAGATAGAGGAGGAAATTGATACTTTAGTTTTATGTGTTTGATGATAGCCAACTCTACACATTTCAATGTATAGGCTATAATGTACAGTAGCCGCTCTAGCTACACAATTCCCACATGCTTACTTGCTGATCAACTGTAAATTCCAACATTACTGCAGAAGTTTAGTTTATTAGCTGAGATTGAAAAAAATACAATATTTCTGTTCATTGGGACAGCTTATCTTGAGGGATATGTTTAACAATGTTTGATTGAGATGTTGAAAGCACACTACAGTGTCTCTCAGCAGCTTTAATGTGTCTTGCAGTCCTCAGTGTTATTCCATGTTAGCCAAGGGGGACAAAAATTATTTGGATTTGGAGCAGGTCCAGTCATTTTCTCTCCAATTCTTCACCATGTAAACATGAATATAATGACTCATAAAGTGGCATGCAGTACTGTTCTAAACCAAACAGAGTTCACAACACAGCAGAATCGTTCTGACAATATCGGCCTGCATTATGCCTTGCTTACTACTAACAATCAACAGCCTTATTCTTCTATGCCACTAATTACACCTCCTCACAGCTTAATAAACCCCAACAACGTTACTCATTATGGGATGTCCCTAAAGGTAACAAATTATTTAAATTACATTTATTTAATTGGAAAATGATAAATAGCAAAGCAGGCAGAGAGCTGGGCACAGCTTGACAGCTGGGCACACATACTCGGTAGAGGGGGGGACCTCAGGGCGAGTGGTTAGTCAGGCCCTTGGCACTTGGTGCTTACCCCCCTGTGGGTAACTGAGTGCAATTAGTAAATGGGACTACTAGAGATTTAGTGTGAGAATGTACTGTTGCAGATGAGGTACAGGTAACATTTAAGGTGAACCCCATAAGAAGGATTATCTCAAAGTCAGATGCCCCTTAGGCAGTAGACTTACACACACTGGAATTGATTCATTTACGCAAAAAAAGAAAGCAATCCAGCTACAGTACATTGATTCACTCAGTGCAAAGGTCCATTCTAACATGAGTTCATTATACATGGGACAATGTACGAATCGGCAGTATGGATTACACAGTGAACATTTATTGTGGTGGAAAGAAATGTAGACTTACCTTTACTTGGCCCACAAATGAGTTGGCCTCCTCCTCTAAAATGGTTAGGTTTACGGGCAGGAGTGCATCAAAGACGGGGTCATTATCATTGACGTCAGTGACCACAATTTTCACAGTGGCTGTGGATGTCTGAAAAAATAGAAGAAAAACAACAAAATAATATATCTTTCTGAGCAAGAGAAAATTATGGTAGTTGCATATGAACATTTCTAAAACAGGTACAATAACAAATGACTTGTCACGCTTATGGTTATCAAAATTCAGTGAGGTTTCAATAAATTCCATGTTTTTCCAGATGTCTTGTTTGAATGAGTTCTTTCTGTTCCTGCGAAGCCTCTAACATGAATTTCGAGAAGAAGGGTGAATCTGCGGGAAATGTAAGAATTTTGCAACTGTAGTCATGCTCAACATAATCAGCATTTCTTTAAAAAAATAATTGTTGAAAGCATTAATGTTTTTGAGGTAAAATAAGTAAACATTGGGTATATGTGTAGTGATGTCAATGTTTGATGCTGTGAAACTTGTAATATCTGTCAAATTGCAACCCTGTTGTGAACACACACTTGATGGATGAGCAGACAACCTATTGAGCTGGAAAGATTGCTGTCATGAAATGAGTTCCACTGTTTAGATTTATAGCCAGCCATCTAATTTAGATTGTTTTCCCAGATTTCTTCCAAATTATATGGAAACTTCCCCATCTTCTTTCCATCCCTAGCTAATATTGCAGTTTCTTTATCAGGCTACCAAGAAAGGTTTGGGCTGAAAGTGTTTCGTTCACAACGCGACGAGTTGTTGTTTCATTTTATATATATAGCCATGAGTCGTGACAGTGCTGGATCTACCGAAGGACATGTCTCATAATTTCATGCTTTATGATCTTGTGCTCTATTATTTCTCTGGCATGGTCACAGGCCACTGAGTGCATCAGCTGTCAAAAAATTGTTGCTGTTTTTAACTGTACAGCCAGCAACCTTGATACATGTTTTTGTTTTGTCTCTAAAAATGTCAAACATTTGGAAATGACCACGGCTACCTGGAGACATTGTGTGGAGAGTCAGGGCTCATTGATAGAGGATGAGGAAAAAGAGTATCTAAAGTTGATTTGAGGAAATTGTAAGTGATGAGAGGGGGAACAATAGTCTATATGTAAATGTATGCAAACAATATGTATAAATATCATATATTAGGACATTTTGATTTAGACATTTGTTAGTACTGTATAGTTTGTTTTTCATTGATCATTTTTGATGGAAAGTATCTAAAATTGGAGAGGTAAACATTGTGTTAGTTTCAATGACATCATTTGGGTGTCATATTAAAGAGGAGTTTGTGCTTTTTAAAACAAAGCAAACTTGTAATTGTAAATTGTTTGTAGTTTTTGTGCTACAGTAGGGCTGCACGATATTGGAAATAAATTACATTGCGATATTTTGTTTCCCAACAATATATATTGCGATATTGCAAGCCATCAATGTAGGCTACAGTGAATCATTACCATTCCATGATCCTAATAATTTCACTAATAAACAAGCTTCATGCTCTGTAAACAGAAAAGCAGTACACATTTTTTTATAAAACAGCAGCTTTACACCAACCCCCGATTGGTTTATAAAAATATAACTGAAAATATATATTTTTTTAATAATAGAACTTATAAGCATTTTGGTTCACAATCTTTTGTTTTTAAGTCAACTTCTTTTTGCCAACGTGCCAAAGTAAAACAGTGTTGGTCATCATCATAATCATGGATAAGCAAATGTAACGGTGTGTAATTGCAACATATATTTACAATATAAAACGTTATTGCGTTTGTTATTTCTTTCTGTCGTTGACAGCCTTTCTGGCAACGTGTCACACTGGCAAAGGCATCGCAAATAGTGTTTTGTTTTGATTGACATCCGAGATTAGATTTTGTACTCGTCGTAAAGAGCTTTGTGGTGCCGTTTTAAGTGATCAGACAAATGGGTGGTTTTTCCTTGTTTTGTTGCCACAACTTTATAACACTCCTGACAAAGTACCTGTTTTTTGTTAAAATCCTATTCTTTGTAGCCAAAATAGTCCCAAAGATTTTGAGCTTATTTTTGGTACGAAACCATTCTTTTTTACCTGCGTAATGCGTATCCTCTTCGTCGCTCATCTTTCGCTAGTGCAGGTCTGCCAGTGAGAGAGAATGTTGGCAGTGAGCAGCGGAACAACAACCAATCACAGCGAACTAATCACTGTGCAGGCATGCGGAGCGTGAATGTCATCCCAGCAACAAAACATACAACAAACTTGTGTAAACTGTGGTGCTACCTATACTGTCATTGGGTGCTATCCTTCTTCACATCGCATGTTCTGGCGATGTGACTATCGCACATGTGCACATCGCAATGTCGATGCTAAAACACAACATCGTTCAGCCCTATGCTACAGTATGTCTGTTTCTATGAGATGCGTGAATCCAAAATTCTAAAGGGTTAAATCCTGTCACACCTGTTGTTATTTAGAGAGATATTTCAGTGTGAAACATTGTGTACCGATAGCTAGCTAGTTTATTAAATATTTGTAAATTAAGTATAAATTGTCTTGAAGGAAGCATCTGTATAGGTCAATGAGTGTATGGTATAGACGTGTAAATGTTAACAAAATACCAGTGCATTTTGCTCTAGCAGAGAACCCCAAACTTTCCGAAGGGAATCCTGAGGCGTTACCAGAACAATGTGGAGATATAATCTCTCCACCTAGTCCTGGATTTCCATGCCTGGAATACCTCCCTTGGGAGGCGCCCAGGGGGCATCCTTACCAGATGCCTGAAACATCTCAACTGGGTCCAATTTATGCGAAGGAGCAGTGGGTCTACTGCGAGTTCCTCTCGGATGACTGAACTCCCCACCCTATCCCTAATGGAGATGCCAGCCACCGTCCTAAGAAAACCCAAAGTGGCCACTTGTACACGCTATCTCGTTCTTTTACCCAGCCTTCATGACAATAGGTGAGGGAAGGAATGAAGATTGACCGGTAGATCGTGAGCTTTGCCTTCTGGCTCAACTCTCTTTTTGTCACAAGTAAAGCGAATGAAGCACCCACCCCCTATGCTCCAATTCGGACAGGGGCCTCCTCAAGACATTCCCAGTTCACCCTCACAACACGTTTGAGCTTACCAGGTCTGCCCAGAGTCTTCCCCCACCCTCTGATCCAACTCACCACCAGATGGTGATCAGCTGACAGCTCCGCCCCTCTCTTCACCCGAGTGTCCAAAACATACAGCCTTAGATCAGACGACACAATCACAAAAATTATCATTGACCTACGGCATAGGGTGCTCTGTTACCACTTACTACACTTATGAGCGTCCTTACGTTTGAATATAGTGTTCGTTATAGACAATCCATGACTAGCACAGAAGTCCAACAACAAACGATAACTCAGGTATAGATCAGGGAGGCCGTTCCTCCCAATCACACCAAACACGTGTCTCCGTTTTTGACCACGTGGGTGTTGAAGTCTCCCAGCAGAACAATGGAGTCCCCTGCTTGAGCTCTGTGCAGGTCTCCATTCAAGGTTTTCCGAGAAGGCAGAATACTCTGAATTGTTGTTCATTGCATATGCACAAACAACAATCAGAGTCCCTCCTCTTGTCCACTGGGGTAAACTCCAACACAGCGGCGCTCAGCCAGGGGTTTGTGAGTATCCCCACACTCGTGCAGCACTTCTCACCCTGGGCAAGTCCAGAGAAGAATGGGTTCCATTCCCTATCCATGAGTATGGTTCCAGACCCGAGGCTGTGCATAGAGCTAAGCCCCACCAGATCCAATCGGTAGCGCTCCACTACCCGCACAAGTTCCGTCTCCTTCCCCCACAGAGAGGTGACATTCCACATCCCCAGAGCCAGCCTCTGCCGCCCAGGTTTGGCCGTTGAGGCCCCTGATCTTCACCTTCACCCGTGTGACAGGACACCCAACCCCCGCGGTTCTTCCTGTGAGTGGTGGGCCCACAGGATGGAGGAGAGACGCCACGTGACTCTTCAGGCTATGCCCAAACGGGCTCTGTGGCAAACACGGCCACCAGACGCTCGCCGACGAGCCTGCCGTCTGGGCCTAGCTCCAGATGGGGGCCCCGGGCTTCCTGGGGGCAGGGTCTCACTTCCTCTTACTTGAATTTCCATTGGGCCTTTTAAAGTCTTTTCAATGTGTTGACTTAAATTAACAAAACTACTGGGCCACATTGAATCTCCTTAGACTGCAGCATCACAAAAGAGTGGCAATCACAAGCATATTACTATCTGTCACCATAAGAACAAGACATCTCCCAGAGAAAATAAAACCTTAAGTTCAATCCTTTTTCTAAATGTATCATCACATTAATGCCCTTTACTTTCTGGAAAATTTTCCTCGACAGACGAGCAGGTCAACGAGTGCAGGTAATTATATTAATTCATGTTAAAGATGCTCTTACGAAGAGTGACTTAAAGTTACTGCATAAAGTCTGACAACCACATGCTGTATAATAGTCTAAGTAAGGGGGAGTATCAACGCACTCTCTCATATTGAACTTAAGCCTGTTGGCTAGAAAGGTCCAGTATTTAAAAGCCAATATGACAGTGTGGTGAGTCCATCTGCAAATTACCCATAATTGAGACAATTTCAATTTGAACTTAAAGGCCTCCTGAAGCATTCCCAGACTCAAGCATTCACTGCCAGTCTTCTACCATCACAGCTTAGATTTACAGTACTGCATCATATTTTTTAATTATCTGTGGTCTGTGATGTTAGAGTTTCTATGGCTACAGTATATCCAGATGCTACAGGCATCTGTGTTGAAGTGGTTTATTATAATAAATATTCAACATGTTACAAGTGTAAGACTACTGCAAATATGAATTTCTTCTCCTGAATTTAAACTCAAAACTAATTTTGAAGCAAATAAGCTGTGCCATGACAAGTCCAATGTTGCAGTTTTGATCTTTAAACTGCTGGCTGTACGCTACATCCCTTTTCAATATAATAGCACGACACTTGCCATTCTACAGTTCAACAGGAAAAACACTATTTTACATTCAAATTCTTGTCACAATATGCAAAGGTTTGATGGAACTCAGCACTAGACGAAGAGAAATGTGTCCAATCCAAATATACAGGGTTTAGTTGTTTCAATGATCTGACCATACTGTTGGACCGAGGCGTGCAACTTCATATCCTACAAATTACATTCTCATAACACTTTTTATTTATTTGTAAATGATGTTCAGTATCAAAACATCTCCAGCAGTATCATGTTCTAATTTATTATTTCGTTATTATGTTCACCCTGTACATTTAACAATTGTTTGTCTTTAGCATAATCCAGGGTTCCCGCGTGGTCTTAAAAAGTCTTAAAAAGTATGCAATTCTGAACATTAAATTTATTGCCTTAAAACGTCTTAAAAATGGCCAGATTTTCATCTGAGGTCTTAAATTTCATTTAGTCAGGTCTTAAAAATGGTTTTACCCTCGTTCATTTCCAGAAACGCCGGCCACAGAAAGAGAAGATATCGAGTCGTAGCCTACAAAGCGGAGTCATGAATATTGTTTATGTTAATTAGGAACAAAAGTACATTTTGCGTTGCGCACGGACATAAGGTACAACAGTAACAAAACCAGCAGAAAGCTGCCCTCAGAACGTTGATTTGGTGTGTTGTAGTTCTTTCTGGGGATATTGATGTTGGTACGTACGCAGTGATAAAACTACAAATCCTGTGATAAATGCAATACCTGGCCGCGAAATACATAATTACAATTGCACTTCCATTGCAACTATTAAAATCATCTCGGTATGAATTACATTTAAGGTTTAGGATTAAGGTTAGGTTAACGGGTTAAGGGTAGGCATCACAGTGTTGAGATTAGGGTGGGGAATAATGTTAACATGACAAAAATTGCCCCTAGCATCTGGGTTACAATGGTGAAATCATATGTGAATGCTATTGTCCAGGTCACCATTTCAAATGAGAATCAGTTCTCAATCATTTATATTATTTATTTTTATTTTCATTAGCACTGCAAGAAATGTTACCTTTGTGCTTTTCAACAAATTGATTTTAGAAGGAATAGAAAATGCCAACCAGCTGGACGACGATGTCCTTTAGATGTCCACGGGTGTAACAACAAAATTGCTAATGTGCAGTTGATCAAAATAGACTACAATGGGTGTTTTCTTTCTATCTCTTTTAAAAATATGATGGGGTTTCCTCCTAAAAGGCCAATAATGTATTGTTCAGGCTAGCAATATCATAGCAGGATATTTAAAAAAGCTCTGGGCCATCATGTTGAAAAAACTAAACAATCAAATCTTCTCTTTAATAAAGAACTTGTACTGTTAAACAAAATACATACAAACATGACCTATTCTCATTGAAAACAGTCCTTGGGCTGACCAGATAATACTGTAATTGTCAGCATTAGACAGTTTGGAGCATTCCTCTATCTTTTGTCCAAAAGCTTACATGTTAATTTAGAATAAAAACAACCACTCAAAACACAGAATGAATTAGAAACTTGCAAGTTATTATGTAGATGACAACACCTTTCATAAAACATGCATTCATTCCCACAACAAGCTGCTGAAGACATAGAGTTCTGTACGGACACATTCTGAGGTAAAAAATGACGCTAAAGCTAATTACTTTCTGTGTCTTGTATTGACACCGGCAACTCAAATCACACCCTTCATCAAAGCCCTAGCCTACAGGGATGAACAAACCACCATTATCCAGCACATAGGTTTCCCTTCATCGGAAAGGAAAGCAAGCTGAGAACAAAGGTGGCCTGGTGAGCAGGTGTGCCCTCACAGCAGGTAGCTACTTCGCTTTATATCATTCCATCTCGATGTCTCACTTCCTCATTCTCTCCTCTGCAATTGTCTTTCAGAGAACATGAAAGACGACGCTTCCCACCACCACACACCCAGAGGAAAGCCACAGTTATTTTAATCATTTCTGAAAGAGCTGATTCTTCATTGCGCGAAAGCAGCTACACACATTTTCCTGCCATCCCAGGATGTATAGATGCTGCATCGGCAAAATAATTATGGTTATCTTAAAAATATATATATATATATTTAACATAATAATACAAAAAATAGATGTGTTGCAGTTTCCGTACTTGCCCCATTCACAAATAGCCAACAACAAGAACCTATCATCATAAAAGTTGTCATAGTCACACATCGTTGTGTGATCAACATAACCCTAATCAGCTTCAAAGCCAAATTTGTTGATTTAATCTGCCCTATGCATTTCTTTAGACTTTTTTGGAAAGCATAGTTTAATGGCGATTAGATGTATATAATAGACAATCCCAAGTCAATCGATCTTATAGCTTACAACATACACTTATGAAGATAAAAAATTGTGCAAAATCCATCATTGCAGACTTAACATAACATTTGTTTATCATGACTAGATAGACAAGTATACACATTTTCAGGCCTCTAAATGAAACAGGACAGCTGGGGGCATGAGTTAAAAATGATACACTTGGACCAATCAGCGCAACCTATGGACCAATCAGTGCTATTCTTTTGGGACAAAAAGTAGCCTATAATTATGGCGTGCTAAATAAAAAAATTGTCATATGCTTTTTGAGTTAAACAAGCTTCCTGAGAAAGAGAATAATACCAAGGAAAACACCTTGTACATACATACTCTAACAATCATTATAAAGTAAGCCCTAATGCTTCGTTCAGGTTCAAACACACAGTGTCTAAAAACAGTCAAACTAAATATTGAAAAAATAAAACAAACATCTCTGTAATGTCTGTATGTCTCCTGTCTGAGTCCCAAAATCCCTGATAACGTGCATGGCCCTGGGTCTCATCAGATAGTCCTATCTGGCCTGGGCCCACTTGCAGAGGCCTAGAGAGAAACACCTCATCCAGAAGGTGACATCAACAGGGAGGGAGGTCAACCATTTCTGGAGCATCAGTTGCTGTGATGAATGTGTGTGTATGTGAGTGTGTACGTGTGTGAGTCCTGAGCTAGGGAGCATTTCCAAGTCCCTACAGGACTGTTTATAAGATTGGCTAATGACCAGCTGATTTGGAAAGGTCAACGCATTTTAAAAGCCTCTATCTCTGCCTCTACACTACCCGCTCTGACTGCAGTTTAAACTTTGCTCAAGGCTTTATAGAATTAGTTGAATCATGGAGGGTAGAGAGGGGACGTAAAAGCTGGCAAGTGCCAGGGAGAGAGATTTCACTGGTATTTGACTTTCCACTGCCTTATTTTACTTGCATGAGGAAACCACACACAGGTCTCTGCTGAAAGACAGAGACAGGGAGACTATCGGCCAATTAAGACAGCTGTGATTACATCTAGTGGGGGAGGGGCTCCAGTTATCAGAGTGTTGGAGAGGGGAGACATTTGTGTTCATTTCCATAAAGGTCATTGCGGTAACATGTCACACCTGAATTCAATATGCCACCGCTGGCATCTAAGGGAATAATTTCACAGGAATATGTCTGCTGGCGTTCTTGTTAAGTGTGCGAAATGGAAAGAGAGGTTTTGGACGTAGGGATATGCAACAACAAGGCAAAGGTTTTGCCATCGTTACAGTGATTTAATGGTGATTGCATCAAAGGTTTTGACACCATTAGACTGATGTAATAGTAGCTTATTGCATCAAAGCTTTTCGAGTTTATTCACATTTGCTCACCACTGGTTGCAAACTTTAAAGATGCCAGTGATTGATGACAATAACTGATAATATATTAGAATGGATATTTTAATCAACCTCAATTCTCTCCAATTAACTTGGGTATTGTTGTACAAAATGTTATCCATTGTTATCATAATTTACATAAATTAAAGCTACTACTAATTGGCTAGGATCATATGAATCAAATGGACTTCAGACCCTAAACAAAGTAAATATTAATAGGAATACAATCGGCCAGGAGAATAAACAAAATCAATATTTTGACGGTGACAGCAAAAAGATAAATGGGTGAATTCAATTATTTTGAAGGAGAAAAGATGAATGCAATATATGGATTGAAGGGCAAATGATGTGGGCTGGCTTACTCCATTTGGATGGCCATCAGAGGCAGTTACAACAAGAGTGTAGCGATCCTCTGTCTCCCTGTCCAGCAGTTTCCACAGCACCAAGAGCCCTGACCTGGGGAAAGAAAAAGAGCGACACAGGGGTTATTTCTTACCAACACCAGAACACAATACACTCACGCCGTTCAATATAGTCCATTTGCAGTTTTAGTAACACGTTCCCACTCACTCTGCGTCTTGCTGAGCCAGAAGCTTTCAAGGCATTCGAGTCAAAAAGATCTCATGTAGCGATAAAAAATACTCACAAAACAACATTGAAGAAGTGAAGATGCCAGAAATAATTGCACCCAAGTCAGTATCCAGACATTAAATGCAAAAAAATATATATATAAAATATATATATATATATATATATATATACACACATAATCTTGTCCAAAAGTTTTGAGAATGAAACAAATACACATTTTTACAAATTCTGGTGTCTCGGTGTTGATTATGACAATTTGCATATATTCCAGAATGTCATGAAGGGTGACCAAATGAATTGCAAAAAAATGCTAAGTCCCTCTTTGCCATGAAAAGAACCAGCTGCCATCATGTCAGTGATTGTCTCGTTAACACAGGTGAGAGTGTTGATGAGGACAAGGTTTTGTTTAATATATTCAATCTTCATATGAACACCGCTCATTGTTACTGACTAATTAGAAGGCTATTTTCTTTATGTTTATGTCATGAATGTCAGCATGCACAGTGTACAGTTGTGCTCAAGGGTTTTGAGAAAGTCACAAATACTAATTTCCACAAAGACTGCTGCCTTAGTTTTGATGATGGCAATTTGCATATATTCCAGAATGTCATGAAGAGTGATCAGATTCGTTGCAATGAATTGCAAAATCCCTATTTGCCATGAAAATGAACTTAATCCTCCCCCCCAAAAAATATTTCCACTGCATTTCAGCCCTGCCACAAAAGGACCAGCTGCCATCATGTCAGTGATTGTCTCATCAACACAGGAGAGTGTTGACGAGGACAAGGCTGGAGCTCACTCCGTCATGCTGATTGAGTTGGAATAACAGACTGGAAGCTTTAAAAGGAGCACAGTGCTTGAAATCATTGTTTTTCTCTGTCAACCATGGTTACCTGCAAGGAAAGGCGTGACTTCGTCATTGCTTTGCACAAAAAGTGCTTCACAGGCAAGGATATTGCTGCTAGTAAGATTGCACCTAAAACAACCTTTTATCGGATCATCAAGAACTTCAAAGAGAGGTTAAATTGTTGTGAAAAAGGTGTCAGGGCACCCAAGAAAGTCCAGCAAGCGCCAGGACTGTCTCTTAAAGATGATTCAGCTGCGGGATCTGGGCACCACCAGTGCAGAGCTTGAGTACATCTGCATGCACAGTGAGGCCAAGAGTTTTAGAGGAAGGCCTGGTGTCAAGAAGGGCAGCAAAGAAGCCACTTCTCTCCAGGAAAAAACATCAGGGACAGACTGATTTTCAGCAAAAGGTACAGGGATTGGACTGCTGAGAACAGGGGTTAAGTCATTTTATCTGATGAATCCCCTTTTTGATTGTTTGGGCCATCCGGAAACACCTTGTCCAGAAAAGACAAGATAAGCGCTACCATCAGTAATGTGTCATGCCAACAGTAAAGCATCCTGAGACCAGTCATGTGTGGGGTTGCTTCATAGCCAAGGGAGTGGGCTCACTCACAATTTTGCCAAAGAACAGAGCCATGAATGGTACCAACACATCCTCCAAGAGCAACTTCTCCCAACCATCCAAGAACAGTTTGGTGATGACCAACTCCTAAAACATAAAACATTGACATTTTGGATCTATTGCCAGGAAACTCCCCAGATCTTAATCACATTGAGAACTTGTGGTCGATCCTCAAGAGGCGGATGGACAAACAAAAACCAACAAACTCTAAGCATTGATCATGCAAGAATGGGCCACCATCAGTCAGGAAGTGGCCCAGAAGTTCATTAATATACATATACATTTATCTATATCTATATATCTATCTATATATCTATCTATTACTATATCTATCTATCTATATCTATATCTATATCTATCTATCTATATATATATATACACAGTATATTGTACCTAAATCCAATTAAAATAGAACGAAAAGTTCCCCCAAACATGTGAGTTTAGGCACATTGGTTGTCCATCTACTAAAAAACAGAACCGCCATTTATGTCTACGTTAATATGGTTTGAAAAAAGTGTGTATGTGAATCTGGCCAATAAAGTACATGCACGTCTGACACTGTGCGGAGGAGCTACCATACATGTGGACCAGCCAGCACGTTATAAATAAATGTGGCATCCTTCTCTACTTCTTGCAACAGTGGAAAGATATATGACGGCAGTTTAGCATGTTGATCTAGTACACACACAGACTGTGTATAGGGTTTTCAGAGCAAGGTAGTCTTGGTATTCATCCAGGTCTGGATTCAGCCTTTCTGTGTTTTTAAAAACAGAAGCCAATTCCATTTTGTCAGCTCTACATCTGTTGCCGGTCTTTAGTAGCTTCTAGAAACAAGCCCAAACCAGCGGGGTATGTACAGGAAATGTGCACACAAACAGACATTTTCATTTCACTAATTGTATGCTGGTTACTCACTATGAATCATAAAAAAATCACATTTAATCGAAATAAGAAGTAATAAGACTACACAACATCGGCACGTCCTCTTCTAAAGACTGTGTACAGCCAGACTGTGTACGGGGATATGTAGATATGGGCTCCTTGAGACTACAGGGACAGATATGCCCCTGTGGAAATGAAATAACCAAATGCAAAACGGAACCTGAAATGCTGCCGCCACCACTCATGTATATTTATAAGCTATTCATAGAGAGGAACATTGTCTCTACGCACATGCTTACCCCATCACCAAACACGCACGCATACACACACACACACACCGTTCTAAGGCACGATGATTGTGATGCCAAGCTGACATGAAGGATGGTGAGTATTAGCAGCTGAAAACACACTGGGATCAGATCAAGCCTAGGAGAGAACATACTTCACAAGGGTGTTGTTTTGAAGTACTGAATGGTTACGACAGCATTAAAGCAGATAGTATCGGAGACCAACTACGCAGCAGGCCATCACAGAGGTTATTTACCAGATTGCGATCTGCGAGACTTCCTGATTGTTGGTGCTAGCAACCTCTAGAGCTCATTCACAGTCTTCACATTCTGATACCTGGTATAAAGCAATCAAGTGGGAAATATGTTTTTTTTTAAATCAACTGGTTTAACGTTACCAGTATTTACAATTTGGAATATGGATGTGTCTATTATAAATATATACATTGGAAAAAAGGTTGTTTTATCGTTTCATTTTTTTTAGATAACGATATAAAAACCAATGAAAGTTAATAGTTTAACTAAGTCAAATCTTAGGTGTGACTTATTGGATTTGGGAACATGAACAAAAAAAACATGACGTACCCTGACATTGTCTGTCAATATTATGTTGGAGTGATTTAATTTATTCCAATTAAATCAATCAATCGACAGTAGAGGAATTAAGTACACCAGGACTACTGTATGCCAATGAGGAGACAGTACACTGCGTTATACAGGATATATCCATTACTAAAGGCTGTATTAGGATAAACATTTGAGCTCATCTACACTTGGATGGGGAACCTAGGACCTCTCCTATCCATAAGAGACTGTCTTTGACTCTATGGCACATTCCCCTCTTTAGCTCCCCAGTCTGTCCCCTGCTGTTTGCCTCTATATTGAACAGCGAGACACAGGCACCGGGCTTATTACAGTTTTATAGTTGTGGTGTATGCAATTTCCTGGGCCTGACAGTCTGCAGGAGAGGCATGATGACAATTTGAGTTTGGAGCTGTGATTGAATTGGCCTCTGGTAGCGTACATAGGTATATGACTGCATGAGAGGAGGTTGCAAAGAGTGAGACAGAGGGGTGAGGGAGTGAGTGAGAGAAAGAGAGAGAGAGGAGGTAGCATTGAGCAAGACAGAGGGGTGAGGGAGTGAGGCCGAGCCAAGACTGAAGAGCAGAGCACAGAAATAGCTCAACTGAAAGCCTCAGGGGGAGAAGGCTTATATCGATGATAACTATACACAAGTGTTACCTAAACAAATCACCAATCTTATTACTGGATTAAATAAAAATTCTAAGAGGCATTTTTTACTTTAAGCCAAGACTTAACATCAACAAGAGATGTTGAGGTGTAACCTCAGGCCTAGCACTGTATCATCTGATATGTGGCCTGTTTTTGAAAATGGAAGAATTTTTTGGGGGATTTAATTCATTTATTACTTATTAATTATGCATCTGAGTTTCTAGGGATTAGCTTATCTAATTATTCTGCCCCAGGGTTGATTTAAAAAAAATATTTGAATATATATAAAATTAAATACCTAGACTAGTTGTGATCTTGATACCTATCGACTAATTTCTAGGATACGGTGTTTTGCTAAAAAAATTCAAGGTCAACAAACAGCTCAGCAGTTTTCTGTATATAAATAGTGTTCTTATTACAAATCAAATGGGATCAAATCCTGAACATACTACTAATACAATGCATGTTGTAATTGCAAATGCATTGGATAATAGAAAAAGTTGTGTTGCTACAGTAAATTTATTTTCTTGTCGAAAGCTTTTGATCCTGGGGATCAAAAATAAATGTTTGCCATGGGTTCAAAGAACCTTAATGATAGAAGACAATCTGTTAGGTGGATAGGGTTCAATCGAAGTTCCTTCAGATATGTAAAGGTGTGCCTCAAGGTTCAATACTTTGCTGTATATTTATTTATTGTGATAATGTAAACATTTTGAACATTCATTTGATTGCTGATGATACAGCATTTTAGTCCATTGTTCCATCTGCTAGCCAATCTTTTTCAAGGTTGAATCTAGCTGTACCTAAACAAATTGTGATCCTCAGCTTATTCACCAACTCGATAATGTGTTTTGAATGAAAGATGTTCACCGAACCAAGTTCCAAGGTACAGTATTTGTAGGAAGGAGAGTTGATTTATGACTGTAACCTTGGTTCTCTGATAGTATGACTGAGGAATTTCACTATGGGATGTGCCCATATTGTATTTGTCAGAAAAGGTTATTACATTACACCAGCCGATTAGATGGATGTGATTAGATGGATGTCAAGACGTGCAAGTCTGGAGAAGGACCTCCTCCAGTTATAATCAGTCTGACGCTGTGCCCCCGAGTCATTCAGAATAGGCCACACCTCTTCCTTGCATATGGAGGTGGGTGATCTGGTTAAATAACTCAGTCATACTATCAGAGATCCAGAGTTAAATAGGGTTTCAAGAATTCATTTTGGTATTGCCAGAAAGGTTTATCCTGATGACTGGCTGCCACCTGATTTAACACTGCAACGGGATCAACCCTTTAGAACCGGGGCATTCAACTCAGGGTTTAGAAGATCCTACAGCCAAAACAGCATGCGCCAAATTTGGTGAAGCGACAGCCTATAAAACTTTGTAAATGTATGAGGTGAAGACCAGCTCGCTGCTAAGCAAATATATTGGATAGATATGCCCTTAAATAAGGCCCAGGCCATTCCTGTAGTAAAATGAGCCCATAGGCCTGCAGGGGGCTGGAGACCCTTTTTTTGTGCAAGGTAAAGCAATAGATCCCACTATCCAGAGTGAGAGACATTGTTTAGTGAGCATTTTACCCATGTGAGGTTTGGCCCAAGAAACAAATGATTACATTTTCTAAAGCCTTTATTTATGTCCATATATATGTACAAGGCACGCTCCAGATATTTAACCGCTGGTGCTCCAGAGACAATGGAGGGGGGAAGTATGTTAACTCAAGGGAAATACAATTCAGAGATGGGCAAATTACTTTAGGCATAAATGTCAGGTTAGGCTGTAATAATACCCTATCATTACCTGGAGTAAACAGTGCATATGACAAATGCGCTGAAAGTGCATAAATCTCACTTACAGGTTTGGCCGAAGCCAGCGCCAATAACTTAAACGACAACATCTTAAGATCCACCTGATCCAGTGGTTTTTTCACGATTAGGCACGCTGTTTAGGTACATAACACAAGCGAGGTATGCCCTTCATAAAACACTGACCAACTGTTGTGTCTCCCCGTCCCACATGACAAGCTGAAATTGCTGTCCGATGTACCTTTATTGTAGAAAAGTATTTGCCTGTTGTCTAGTCATCCCTGCAAAAACAACAGCATTACAGAACACTGAAATGACACATTTTGTGCTTTATTGCTCCACGCCTCGAAGAAGCGCTATTTCTATTCATAAAAGGACCTGATGGATGAGGCTCTTGCGCACTAAATGGTCAATAACATATTTGGGGGAAGACCACATGTACTCAATCCCAGAGTGCCATCGTCTTGAGTGCAGGTGGAAAATGCCCCCACGTGACTGGGACAATAAAGGATGTCTTATTGGGAGAGGCATGTCTGTCCGCATAGGGGTTGAGAAATGAAGATAGCCAACGAGCCAATAGCCAATGTGGTGCTCTCAATTGGAGACACAATCTTCTCCCGTGCACTCACTTTGGTGGAGAAAATCAGAGCCAGTGTGTGAAATACATAAACCGTATGTAAGAGGAAATGTGGGCACACACGCCAAAGTGGACACTCACTCAGGGAAAAGAACAGAGGGCACTATGCATTTTCCATTGACTGGTAAAAGGCCACTGTCGGCTCCACACAGTGCCTCCAACATCTATGGCAACTTCGGTTTTGAGATTCTACTCCCCTCCCCATATAATGGGTTTTCTCTGAACAGCAAATACACCCTCAGATTCAGTACTCTGGGCACATGATTGGCTCTCAGTGAGAGATGTAGACTGCTCCACATAAACAGTTTTTGTGCCAGTGTGTGCAAATCTTCATCACCACAACTGGGTTGTGATTTTTGGAGCTGATTGAAAACTAGCATTGTAAGCTAATGTATAGATTTTGCAGATATCATTCATATATAAAGTGAACAACAAAGGAAAACAAAATGCATGCTGCTAGATATAAACGAATACTTTTGTATGTCATACTGTATATTGTGCTCTTAGATTTGTTGCTGGCTACAGCTTTAGAACTCACCATTGTGTTTTTTGTTTATTTTAACCAGTTTCTCTCCCTTACTAATTGGTCATGGCAAATTCCCATTTGACTTTGTCTTGCAGGCAACTCAAAGATTGATCACATGCTTTCTCCAAGCATGTTTGTTTGTTTTTGTTTTGTTTGTTTTTATTTTTTAAAAGGGACAGTGCACATTAATTAACATGAGCACATAGTCCAACATGTAAATGTGCCAGATTTAGCCATGCAGGCTAATTTTCATCTGCAGTCCCTAGCAGGTTGATGGTTTGAAACAATTAATAATCTAAAACAATACAAACACAGAACATAAACACATAAGCATCAGACATAACATATACAGTATATACACATTAAAAACAACAACGACATGGAAGCACCAAGCACATAAACACATACAGAGACACTACTATATCGGCAACGACAAACACATCATTCTGGACTATGGCAGCATATCTGATTAGACAATAACCAATTTTTTATGGACTTAGAGAACAATTTTATAGATGTAA